>VZSV01000196.1:1145113-1191012 GCA_013398735.1 Nothocercus julius | reverse complement strand
AAGACCTAACTATGCAGAAGCTTCCACCAGAACTGAAGCCATATGTTGCTTGCTTGTTGTTGGCAACTTGTGTATGTGCATGCATGTTTTACCTGGAAAACATTCTGGTTTTATCTGCTGAAAATAATTTCTTCTACTCCTTGCACAAAAGTGTTTTAAATAAGTAGTAAAGGAAGGACCAAGACATTTCTTTGCTGAGGCGGGGTGTGAGGAAAAAAAAAAGCAAGATATGAGGAAAATGTCATTTCCTGACCTACCTTAAACTGCAAATCTCTGAAAAAATATATGTTTTAAGGGAAGGAAAAAGGGAATTTGAACAAAATTACATTCTCATTAATAAATGCTGCTGTATCCTGTCTGACACTTGGAACTTCATCTGAAATTATTTCCATGTGAGTCACAGTTTCTTTTTTTCCTTAGGACGCTGTAGCTCAAAAAAAAATCACAAAAACAGTATCTTTTAGTAGAGTATCTAGGCAAAATGTTGCACCTGGAATGCAGTCCCTTCAGGAATCTGTGTATTTTGTTCTGGTGCTTGTGGCAAAATGACAGACCATGTAACCTGACCAGTAGGTAAAACGAACTATGCCAAATCTTTATTTTAGGAAAGGTTATTTTTAAGCTCTTTTAACACATAATTAAGCCATCTAATCAAACCATGCACTCTTCCTAATTCTGTTATGAGAAAGCTACTTAGTTAAACTGCTAGTGGTTGTCTAGACGTCCTAGTGGAATCTCCTGAGTTGGAACCTAATTAAGTGGAGGGAATTTCTATGGCTTTAGACAAAAATTTTTGGCTCTGGTCTCTTGTTGTTAGAGGTGCAGCTTGAAGAAGAACTTATGGCCCCTGTAGGAAAAGGAGAAGATACCTGGTTTTAAAATCAGATACTGAATACAAGAGAGGAATTGGAGTACAACCGACTTGCCAGTTCCAGGGATGATCACATTCCTGAAAGGAATCTAGGGCTATACTAATATGTCTTGGCAATAAGTGAGAATTTTAGAGAAATGTTTAAGATATCCTGCTGCCATCCATAACTGCCATACTTTTTCTTCTCAGCAGCATGCACATTTTTTAAATGTTAACTATTTAATGTTTTTAGGACAATTGTTACCATAATGTTTGATAGAAACCACCTTTCAAACTCTATTCTGCTGTTCAAAACAAATTATCCCATGTAAGCTGTTATTCTCAATCTGCTTGCATCTGTGGGAACCTCTTGACAATTAAGTTACTATTCACTTTATTCGCTCCATTTATTTCTCTGCTGTTGACATGGTGCACAAATTTAGAAGTCCTGGAAGCAGGAGTATATTACTCCTGGAAGCAGGAGTGTTACAGAAGTCCTTGCTTTTCTGGTGCAGTAGCAAGCACAAAGGATCCTGATGCCTTCTGAGTGCTCTACAGGTAAAGTTAATTACTGAGATTTTGGAGGGGAGAGGATCCCTTGGTTAACTGGACAGTTAACAACACTGAATCTTTTCTTGAGTCCTGTGGAAATACTGGCTGCTGCTTTTTTTGAGAACAGAGGTGATATTAAATGCAATGCTAAGTATTAGAAGATGTTACAGGAGTGGGCAGAATAGATAGGGAATATCTTATGTGGGCAAATAGTGAGATTTAAAATTCCAAATAAAGCATTGTGTGCAGACCTTTATTTTGGCAAAATGGCATGTTTTGCTGATCTTTGTCTTTCTGAAACAATGCAAACCTCATTGCCTCATAGGAGAGGGAAAATCCTGGTATGTATCTTCCTTTTCAAAAAGGATGGAAAAAAATTCCCGGATCTCTATGAATTATATGTACTTTGAAACCTACATATCAATATTATCTAAGCATGCAACTAGTGGAAACATTGCAGACAGTGGGGTTTCTTGTATTAGTGTGATGCTGAGTCCCAGTCAGCTGCTTTTTATGTTGGTAAATCTGCCCGGTGGTTAAAGTCAGATTAATCATAATAAACTAGTTCTGTCACAAAACTGTCTAATTGCTGTAAAGATTACACCTCCTGGGTCAGTGACCCATCTTTCAGAGGAAAATAAATCTCTAAGCTAACAGAATAGGCTATATCACAAAGTGAACTCCTTTCCAAACTACTAAAGTTTTAATAATAACCTTATTCCCATGGGAGTCATCCACTGGGATTAGAGAAGCCCGAGAGCTGCCAGGTCTTTTGGGACAGCTTTCTTTAAGCAGGTAACAAAGTGTTACCTTGCTCAGGAAAACTCATCAGCCTTCAGGAGACCAGTTTGGCTAAACATAGATGCTGGTAACACTTGATGCTTATGGACTTTGAGTGCAAATGGAGTTCCTCAGGGTCTGTCCTGAGACATGTACTGTTGACTATACCTATCAAAAATTTAGAGGGGGAGACAGAATGCACCCTCGTCAACTTTATGGATGATACCAAATGACAGGGTATGGTTGGTATATCTGAAGGCAGTGACACCATTCAGGGTGACCTTGACAGGGTAGAAGAACTGGTTGAAAGGAACCTTATGAAATTCAGAAAGTCCTGCTGCTGGAATAGATGACCCCCTGCATTAAGAATGAGAATAAGTGCTCATTCTGCTGGAGAATGAGTATCTGGTAGCAATTTGCCAAAAAAGGATCTGGAGGCCCTGGCTGATGTTAGGTTATATGTGAAGTTGCAGTATATCCTTTGGCATCAGAGAAGGCTTACTGTATCCTGGCTGTGCTAACAGAAGTGTAGTCAGTGGATTGAAGGACGGTGACTTTCATCCTCAACTCGGCACTTCTTAGGCTCCATCTAAGCTACTGTAGCTAATTTTGAATGCACATGCATAGAAAAGACATCAGTACACTAGAGTACATTTGGCACAAGTCTGTTGGGATGGTTTCGGCTGGATCACTTGCCCTGTGAGGTGAACCTGAGGACCCAAGGCTTGTTCAGCCTGCAGAAGAGAGCGCCTCAGGTGGATGCCGGAGCAGCCCTGCATGGTCTACAAGGAGGTTAGTGGGAAGATGGAGCCAGACTCTTTGCTGAGGTTGTTGTGAGTAAGAGACAACAGTCATCAACTGAAACAGGAGAAGCTCCAACTGGAAATATTACATATATATGTATATACATATATGTTCATCCTGAGGGCAGTAAAGCAGTGGAGCCAGTTGCCCAGACAGGCTGTGGAACAGAATTGTTCTCTTGTTGTTTCACAAGACTTGGCTGGATAAAATCCTGAGCAAGCTGGTCTGAGCTCGTAGTTTGACCCTGTTTACAATGGGAAATGTAACTAGAGATCTCCTAATTCTTATGGTTTTATGATACAAGATCAAGTTAGGATGATAAATTTGCAGTATTTTTGACAGGATTGACAGGTAGTTAAATAATTAATACCCACCATGTTGAGAAAAAACAATGAAAAAAATCTTTTATACATAATTAACAGATTCTGTTTTGAAAGGAGATATAGCAGTTTGGGAATAGTTAGAACCAGAATTATTAAACTGGATCATCTGTGAAACTGAACTGTAGCACTTGGATCCCACCCATGGTGAGTACTAGTCTTTCAAAATTAAAACCAAGTAGGTTGTCCATTGCTAATAACTGGATGCTTTAACTGCCAAATGTAATGGTGGCAATAAGGAATAAATTCTTAGACCACAGCAATAGGTCAATCCCTTGTGAAAACGGTGTGCCTTGGGTGCAAAATTCAGATCCTAAATCCTGTTGCGCTTTCCATCTGCTTCTTGCTCATGCTGCTCTTCAGAGGTGGCTTTCTGGAATGCTGTGAGGAGAATCCAGCCATGGAAGGGGGAGCGAAGTGCCACCTAAAGCAAAATCTCTGTGGGATATCTAAACTAAAGGTGTGCGGTTTGGCAGTGTGATCTCTATTCATGGAGAGCCAGCTGTACTTCACCAGCACCAACTTGCTAAGCAGATTCACCTAAGATAATTCTGCAGGAATAAAAAGAGAGGAAGTAATTGAGAGATTCCTGATCCCAATTCAAATCCTACATTGCCTTGGCAAGAGGTCTCTGCTGGGCCATTACTTCTTCACATTAGGATTTTTATTTATTTTTTTTTTTCCCTTCACCCTTTCTGGAAAACAGGGGAAATTTCCAAGCAAAGAGGATATTTGCAGTATGTTTTGTAGTTTATGCTTCACCTTTCTTTCTGGAATCTTTTAACAAATGTGTCTAGCAGGTGCAGACCTTAAATCAAGAGGTAAAAACATAGAGAAAAGATCTGGAAACTAGTAAATAATGTATTTCAGTTTATTTAACACTTGCTCAAATCTCTGACAGCTGGAACACGAATGTCTCATTAGGGCAAGATGGAATTTTCATGCCTGTCTTGGAACTGAGGTTGGTTGTGTAAATTGGAACCTACTATTAAGTCTTCCCTCAATCCCATTTGCTTTAAAAGGACCTCCACTTACTATTAGAATCAGGAAAACTAAGTGCTTGAATACTTTCTTCTGCAGAAAAATCTAGTTAAGAGAATTAAGATACAGGATGCTGAAAGTTTATTCAAGGAATTAAAAAGAATGTTTTTGTTCTGTGACAAAGGGTAGGGAGAAAAAGCTCTTGAAATAAATAATTAAATAGAATTAACTAATTTTAATAATTTATTTATTAAGCGGTAAGTACATAAGAAAAGCACCAACTCTTACGGTGCTCTTTAATTGCACTCCCTTTGCTTTTACAGATCTCTCTGCATGATGATTTTACTTTTTGCAGGACTTGGTGTTCAAAGCATATGACTGGTCAATAAGAAAGCTATGGTACTATTTGACATTAAATTGGGTTCTAAAACTATACCTATGGGTTTTGAGTTTGATTTGTTTTGTTGTGTTCCAACACATCTATGCCTATTTAACTTCAGAACTGCATGCAAATTTTATATCCTATTACATTGTAAAATAAAATATACTCTGAATCTTTTTCTAAATGAAATTAATTAGCCTGAATTTGTTAGTGACTGAGGGCTTGGAAATCTATTTTATCAGTGGGAATTTAGTCATTCTTTCTAACTCTGTCTTTAGTATTGCTTCGTAAAGAGAACTGTAATCTGTTTCTGATTTGTGGGAGGTGGAAGGCTATTTTTTCTGAGTACTTGCCTCTCTATGTTGAAAATATTGTCAGTTGGGTGACTTTTTTTATTCCATAAAGCCAGTGGTAAAGGATCCTTAAGCAATTCTTGCAGCCAATTAAAAAATCTTACTTTTTTAAATTCAAGGATTTTATAGAAATCACTTTTAACAGCAGAAAACCTTCAAGAAACACTTTTATTAGCTTTATTTTCTGAAATAGTGTTTTAAAAAAAACAAGTCTGACTTCATTAGAGCACCAATCTAAGCACTGCCTTGGGCTTGTTATTATCCTACACACTTTCTTGTAAATCAGGACAAAGAAGGCATCTCAGACCTCTTAAGACTACTACTTTAAATGCATAAATGTGACTGGGAATGTGTGTGTGTATATGTGTGTGTGTGTGTGTGTGTGTGTGCACGCAGATATAAGAAACTCCAACAAAAGATCATAGAATCATAGAACGCTTAAGGTTGGAAGGGACCTCTAGAGATCATCTAGTCCAACCCCCCTGCATACGCAGGGTCACCTACAGCATAATCCCAATTCTCATCCCAAATACAACCTGTCTTGTATTTCAACATGATCCAAACTGTACCTGAAATACATTTATATAAGGGAATTAGGGCGTAAAAAAATTCTATTTATCCAGTATCTCCTACTATTAAAAATATAATAAACCTTTGTATCATTATTTTTGCTTCATTCCTAAAATGTAAACCAGAAAACAAAGTCATTATTAAACTTTCAGGAATTACTGACATTTTTTAGTTCCTCCAAATTTTGGGTGGTCGGTTTAAGAATCCTTAAGGCTCCCTAGGTTCCATAAATCACTCAAGTATCCCAGGAAGCCAGGGAATCTGTCTTTCAGACCCCCAAAACAGGAAGGTAAGTCTTTTCTGGCAGAGGAAAGAATCGAAACGTGGCTTTACTGATGTGGAAAAAGATTGTTGAAAGATAGTGCTGAAGTTTTAATGCTCTACGATGAAGAGGTAAAAGCACTGTAAAACTGAAGATTGTTTCCTTACTATAATGATTAAATTATTATAAAAATGGAAGACCATGATTGTTGCCATATGACTGCTATCCATAATCTGTTTTAAACAGAAATTTAGTGACCTATCAATGGGTCTTCACCACTGATAGTACCCATACCTGACACCTCAGTATTTTATATTTAGTTATTTAACTTGTATAATATCACAGCTGGAGTTTATCTTTTATTTGGGAGGAAATTAAATAATGGTAGTGAGTATAGCTGATATTGCAGATTCTATTGTAATTGTAAATATTTGTATCATGATATATGGCTGTAACTGATAATTGAGACCACTCAGTGTGATTGTTTTTCTTATCTTGCAATGTATTTGTTTTTATGGACCTTCTTTGGAGATAGACTTGTAAGAAATCTCCTTACTCAGTGCTGAGGGACTTGGAAATCCAAATGTCCGCTGTTTAATTTTATCTTTTTATAACTATCATAATCCTCCTGTAAGACAAGCAGATTCTTCCCGAGGAGTGGGACTGGGGCGGGTGAGGAATAAAATCAGCCTCCCTGCCTTTTTTTTCCCATGACCTGTGAAATGAGGTCTATCAAAATTTCTCCTTTGGATGGGTGACCAGAGCATGGTATTTTTCCTCCAGGAACGAACACACAGCAGAAAGTCTGGGTACACTTTTCAGGACAGAGACTTCACTGATATTTAGATAACAGGAACAAGGTGTAGTCAGGCTTAATGGGCATCCAGCTTTTCTGTATGGGGTAACCACAGAGAGAAAGAGAAAAACCTCATGAAATAGAATTAAGGTGGTTTTCAAGTATCTTCTGCAATGTTCAGTAACATCTGGTATCCAGGAATACTTCAGTCTGTCTCGTTGTCTTTTTTGGTTGGTTTGTTTGTATTTTTTATTGTCACCTCTGAAATGCTAAATGTATGATGCCAGTGGTTGAAAACTGACAAGGTTTGTATTAGCTGTGGACTACCACAAGATGGCAATATTTAAGAATATTATTACTATCCTTAAGGCAGGAGCTGACTGTTAATGAACAGTTAGGATGGTGTTAAAGGGAAAGGCTAATGGAGATAACTTCCTTTTTGGCAAAGGCTGGGGTGTGTTAAGCTTACGTCTCTTATTAGATCAATTAAATATATAATAACTTAGAAACTTAGCCTTGAAACTGCTTTTGATTTTAGTCAAATGCATGACGTCAGCTGCTGAAATGGCCTTTTTGGCTTCCTTGGTGTCATTTCTACAGAAATAACATTGTTCCTTACAATAGCATAATATGAAGAACGTGTCCAGTAAATGAAAAAACAAATCACTCTACCTCATTCAGTGCAAATTCCCCAAATACGATTGGACTTTATTTATGCATTAAATAATCCCTCTCTTCTGCCCTCACTCTAAGCACTTGTATGTTTAACTGGGTTAGCGCTCGGTGCTAACCATTATTTCTATGAGGTTTGACTGTATGGCAGGATAGTTGCAACCTGCGAACTGTTTATAATATATATTTTTAATAGTGCAGTTTTTGGTCGCATGATTCAAAATTGACTGTGGTGCCACCTTGCCAAAGTCCAATGCAGAAGTTCCAAGAGTGAATAAAGGAAATAAAATATTACTGGAGTTATCTTTGGACCCTCTCCAGTCTGAAGACATTTTTTCATTGTAAACTACTAGAGGTCTCATTGTGAGACCATTTCTCTGGACCCACCGCAGGGACCAGTGAGTGCCAAACCCAGAGGGGAGGAGAATTACTGTCAAATACTCTAGAAAACCATCAAGTGTGGTCTCATCACCACATAAATCCTGACTTAGGTCATTTTAGCTGCATGTTTTCTCTGTCAGGGCCCCTCTTTAAAGTTTCAGTGTCAAAAAATTTAAAGACAGAACAAAAAAGTGTGAAAGTTTGCTCACGGCTAGGGGTGTTTTCAGCTCTTGGTGTAAGTGCAGTTTATTCTTGCCTGAATGGATGAACACTTGCTAATTAACTTTTCTCTTTTAAGGAATAATTAGTTTATCCTGGATTTTGTAAAGCATTAGTTATCAGCATGTATGTTGTCCATCAGTAGCTACCAGTGATAGAAGAGCCCATGTGAAGGGTGTCAGTGTTGCATACCAGATTAAAGTGAGGGCCAAATTACTGAAGAACCTTGTTGCTTTGTGAGTGTTACAAGAGTAGAAAGAATCTCCAAATATCTGCCTTTCTCTACAACATAAACACTGTTTTTCTCCCTAGGAACTCAGGGAAGAGGACTGCATGTCTTGAAGTGCCCAGTGGATGTCGGCCTTAATGACCATGCAAAGTACTCTGGCTGGAGCAGAAGGTACAAGCTTAAACAGATGCCAAGCATATTTCTACCTTGCCCCTTTTCAGATCTTCCCTTGGATTCTCTCTCTAGAAGATATGGGCATATTTTGCATGTGTATTTGCCTGCATTCTTTTAAATAGATGTTTTGTGTACTTCGTGTGTGGAACTAAATACGGCAATCTTTTAGCTAGTGAGATTATCGCTATTGAGTCTTTAAATGAAAGCACAGTGTCAAGAAAATGCCTAGTGTGCCTGGTTTGCAGATCTTAAGCTAATACAGTTCTCTCTGCCTCTTGCTCTCATTCTTTCAAACTTTCCATTTTCTCCTTAGAAATTGAAAAATATAAGCTATTATGCTGGTAGTGGTTAGTTTAAAAAAATTGTGTTGACAAACAGGTTTTAGTGATGTCACTTGCAGATACCTCTGTTCTGGGGTTTTCCAGCTAGGCTATCTAGGATGCAGTGGTTTTGTAGAAGCAGGAGAAAAAAAAAAAAAGACTTCTTGTCTAGATTTCCTTACGAAGAAAGTTAAGGTCACTAAGGTGTAGCAAAGGCAATTTAGTATCTCACAAGGTAAGTGTTAGGATTTACAGAAAAGCTGAGGAAAGAGCATACAGGTAAAAATCTGCAGTTATTGGTTATGTACAGAAACAATGTTTTAATTGACTGATCTAGAAGTAATGAAACCATCAGTGGTAAAAATGGTGGGGTTCCCAAAAGTAGAAGTATTCAGTAGTTTTTTGGGGCTAGGATGGGGGTAGTCAGTAGTTGAGAAAGGCGAGAACATAGTCTGAAATAATTGCCACCTTCTCATCTTACTCTGGACAGCAACGTGGTGGCCTTCTGGGCTGCAGCTGACTTTACATAATCCTGCCCAGGTCCATGAAAGTCTCTTTCCAGCCCTTGGACATGACTTATTTCTTCCTTGCTTTTAGCTGTGCCGCAGGCTCCTCCTTTCCCGAATTTTCACCTTCTGCTTCCCTTCTCCTTTTTGCCCCGTTCCCTGGCAGTCCAGAAGCTTCCCTTGTGCAAGCATCCCATAAAAATTCTCGTACTTAGTAAAAGCAGCCATTCGGCCCCCTGACTCTTTCTAAATAGAGCACCCTTGGTAATTAGCAACCCCTAACTAGCTCAGTACAAAGCAGTAAAATGACAGATACTGACCAAGAGTTCACTAGAACAGTAATATCTAATGTTAATCACAAGAAATCATAAAAAAAAAGAGAACAGATTAAGGTACTTGGAAAGGTACTCATTTTTATAAGTATTGAATTTCTGCAACTCTTTGTTGTGGTGCAGTATTTTCTTTTTCCTGAAGAACTTTAAGTGAAAGAAAATCATTTCAGTATTGCCAAGTGTGGCATCACACACATAGGAACAAAGCACTGGTGCCTTCATGAAAGGAGAGAGAACTAAGAGTTTCCATATTTAGAAAGTAGGGCTCTAAAATAAGAAAATTTAAAAAAAAAAAAAAAAAAGGGGGGGGGGTGTGAGTCAGATCCCGATAATCATCAGCTGGGAAATGCAGCAGACATGGTAAAAGCCCCTGAACTTGTGTGTAGGAGGCTGCAAACATGACATTCTGGCTGGCTCTTGTACCAGGCCTGGTGAGAGGTGATGCCCTCCTAGGGAGGTGCTGCCATGCAGGGCAAGTTGGACCAATCTTTTCTGGCCTTCCTGACCAGAGATTAGTGGTCATGCATGAAAAGTATCTGTTCAGTACATCAGTCTCAGAGAGGAGCGATTTCTTTCGAATCTGCTAAATTTGCTCATTGGCCCCTCAGCTCAGAGAAGATCATGTAAACTGCACAGGCTGAATTTTAAACTCACAATTGACGATTCAAAAGTAATGTTTGGAAAGATGGGTCTTTTGTGTGTTTTTAGTGTGTGTGTTTTTTCCTATATTTTCAGCTTTAAAAATAACTAAAGGCAAATGACAAGCAAGCATGGGCTTCTGTAGTATTTTTAATGAGATAAAAAATGACATTTTAGGGACCAGAATATGGAAGTCATATGTGTGTTTGCTTTTATGAACTCTAATGAGAACCATGGTAAAAATAGTTTAAAAAGATACATTTGGATGATGAAAGAAATATTCTAAGGATGCCACTGACTAAAACAAACTGTCTCTGTGGGGAAAAAAAAAGAAATCTGAGCAGTTAGAGGGTTCTCACAGTTGACAGGATGGTTTCTTTGCCTTCAATTGAGATCTCACCTCCTTTTCCATTTCCGTCCCACTCTTCCAACGCGCACACACTTTTCCTTTTTGCTGGCATTTATCCATTAGTCAATTTGTATAATAGTGCACATGTGCACTTTTTGCTAAAGGCAGCTCGAAGTACTAGAAGTGTCATACGAATCATGCAAGTCTGTGTCTGCAACCTTACTCTAGTCCAGCAGACTTAGCACAGGCATCTGTGCTAAAGATGGGTGGGAATGGTTGAGATGTACAAAAAAAGGGTATTTATTAAGTGCAAGTGACAGTAATTGTCTTCTCCGGTCTCCGCTACTTCTCAAAAAGTATACAGTAGTAAAAACAGTCATCTTAAAACCACTGAGTTTTGATGCTTTTGGCTGAAAATATAGAAGTGGTTTAACCTTGAAACAAACTAGAACTTGAAAGGAGAACTGATGGAAACTAGTATTAACCTTCTGGTTTGGACTGTCTAAATTTGTAATACTAGTGAATTACTCAATGATCAATTTTAAACCAAATGCAGTCCCTGCATTATCTGTGCGCAATTGCTTTTCTTTCTTCTGAAATGTAATTTCAGGCTGGACTGAGTTGAATTTGGCATTATTCCTTGTGCTGTCCGTGAGATCAAAGTGCACCATATATTTTAACTTCTTAGCAGCTTCTGCCAATAAAAGCAAAAGTTATAATTAATAGTCTCAGCATTTTACTGCCAAGGTTCCTGGCCACAATTTCTAGTTTGTTTTGTGCTGCAGATGCGCACCTCAATCTTGTTAACAATTTTTTTTTTTTCGAACTGATGATTAAACAGTACTATTGTCCAATTAGAATTATCCCAATTAAAAAAAAAAAAAAAAAAAAAAGAAAAGAAGAAAAGATAAAAGAATGGACATTAAAGAGTTAATTGGCTCTATAGAAAATAATTTTTGGACAGATCCTTTTTAAGAGCTCACTCCTGTTAAGATTAAAGCACTGCCTTGAAATGCCAGTCAATTCATTGCTTTAAAATATTTTTGCCTGTTGGGTTATTTTGCATGAAGATTGGGTTAGGATGCTGAAAAAATTACTCTGCATACTAAACCTGTGGGTTAGCACATTGAGGTCTTACCCTTTGCCCTCAGGAGAACTGTGTAAGTAATTGCTCTCATCACCTCAGCATGTTAAGACTGGTAAAATCTGTTGCAAGTTGATACAATGCTTTTATTTATTTGAGTAGTATTTGAGTATTTGAGGAGTATTTGATTTCTAAACACATAACCCGAATTGTGAATGTAGAGGGAGCTTGGGAAGCCCAGACCAAGACCTTGAGGAAGAAGGAAGAACTTTTCTTGCAAATCAAATGAGTTCAGAGACTTACAGAGTGATATTCATTCTCCATCTGTAAAATTGGACTGCACTGTATGATCTTGTATTTTTAACAACTATCCTGTCTCTGAAATATAGCTTTGTCATCTTAAGTGCAATCTTCCTCCTATGTTCCTTTGCTAATTTGGTAGTTTGCTGCTTTTAACATATCTTCTTAATGTTCTTCATATGCTTTTTTTGCTTATTTTAATATATCAATATTGTCCTATTGGAAAAAATGATATGATTGAGGACTTTCATTTTGTTTGGTCCTTAATATGTTCTACTATATTTACAGCTCTTACATTTACATTTTAACATTTCCCAGTTCTGAAAAGTGCGCTATCCTTGGTGAGTCTTAGAGCTGTTAGTCATTTTGGGTATCTTCATGAGCCTTGTATTTAAAGAGGAAAAATCTTCACAGAAATTCACTTCATAAATTAAGAGTTTGTTAAATTCTCTGCACTGAACTGCTTCTGTCAGGACAAATGTGCTTCTTATGAATTTCTTAAGTAACTTTGACTATATCAAGTGTGTTGTTCTGAGTGCTTGGCAGGACAGCCTAAGGGCCAATGTCTTATTCCTGTCACTGCCATAAAGCTGATTTGGAGGCATAGGGGAAAAGCTGACTGTTGTTAATGCACACCAAATTTGATTGCTAAACTAAAAAGGAAAAACGAAATCTGACGTGCTAACTTGCAATACGGAGCAGTTCACCCAGTCTGCTGTAACAATTCCAGCAACAAGTAACTCCCCCTGTTTTGAGAGAGTAAAAAGTGACCTGCAGATCAGCTGGCCAGTTGATCTTAGCCGATTATGTTTTGTAAAGCTTGCTGATATTAGTTGTTTATAACTCCAGTGGCATTTTCTATCACTACCATCCCGCTTTCACCAGTTGTGACCCCAGATCTTATGGGACAGAGACAACCTCTTTAGCAAGGACCGCTGGAGTCATCTGGTCCGGCCTCCTGCTCAGGGCTCAGAATGAGGTTTCTTCCCACACACCGAGGAATGGAAAGCTGTGAATGGGAAGTGGCATGTGCAGTGCTGCTTATTGCACGCCAAAGTAATCGTTAAAGTTGGTCCAAGTTAGCTTTTTGCTGCTTTAGCAACAGCGTGCTCAGTCACTGCCCGGCGTGCATCTGCCATCACAGTGTCACCGAGTTGCAGCTATCACTTAAAAATGCAGGAACAAACAAAAACCCCTGATAAATAGTTTTTCTTTGGTACTCTGAGTGCAACCTTTCTCTGAGGGGACATAGCGCAGTGACACAAGTGGCGCTGTGTAAAAAGGTCTGTGTGGTAGCACCTATCTGTGGATCTTAGTGAAGCGTTCTTGCCGCTACTGAGCCTGAGCTATTTACAGATTCTTTTCTGAAGTTAGCATATGGGGGGGTGAGGAAATGTTGGACCGCATTTCTTCCCTTCTTGGGTATGGGATCTTCTTGCAAGGCTTTTGAAGGTCTTCCTGAAGGCTTCTGTTTGCAGCCTGTTCTGCTCCTCTGAAAGAGGGCAGTCCTGGCCAGTCTGTGTAAGGCCGATTTTTACAACAGGTAAGTAGTTGGCAGGGTGTGTAAATGCTAATAAAAAGAAAATTAAAAAAAGAGAAAAAGTCTTTAGAAAAGACATTAATTAAAGTAAGAGCTCCACCAGTTATGTTTGAGGCTACAGAGATGGAATCCAGAACTGGATCCTTTTTTCCAGCTGCTGGAAGAGAAAATTAATTACAGTCCTGGTCACAAGCTGAGGCCGTTTATTTAAAGGGAAACATTCAATGTTGCTTCGTAATTTATATGAGTTGGTATGCCTTACACAGCTGGACTTGTAATGTGCTGTTTACTTTTATGGATAACATTATAATGTACTTAAAAGGAAACTGCATTCTGAAGAGGTAAAAAAAAAAAAAAAAAAAAAAAAGTTGTGGGAGTTGGTGGCAACTCCTCACTGAAAACAAGTATTTTGATTTCTTCTGCTGGTGTTTGTTCTGGCAGTGAACTGAAAGCTGTTCAGCTTAGCATGGGGCTATTGCTTCGCACCTAGCAATGTGAGAGGCAGAGCAAAACGGGGTTTGCTCAAATGATGCACCTTGTGCAATGACGTGGCCAAAATTTTGAGCTTGTCTTGTCTTTGTGCCATTGGCATATTCCTTGTATAACAATGACAGCAAGTATAGAATGAACTTGCACCTGCCTAAGGACTAATGGCCTTCACTGTTCTTCTGTTAGTCCCCTGAGTTTGGGCATGAATTACAACACAGATGTAATTCATCTGGGAAGCAGCCAGCCATAGGTACATTCATCTCCAGTAAAGGAAAGGGGTTGTTCAAGTCCAGCCTCTTTTTTTTTTTTTTTTTTTTTTTTTTTTTTCATGTTGTGCGGCTGTACGGCTTGGGCATCACTCTCAGTTTAAGTAAGCTGGTGCAAAACTGGTAGAATATAATGAAAATTGCCTTATGGTGAGCTAGTGTGATAAGTTCTCTAACTCGCTGTTTGTACTGGAAAGATGAGTTATTTGGGGCTGTTGGTTATCGAAGTTGACCTGCAAGTAATAACTATAGACATTGTCTTTGCCAGAGTGTTGTTTCATGTGGAAATTCCATAGCTGTATCCCTTCTTTATGGGTATGCTTGAACTGGAGCAAGTGTTCTGTTTCTTTAAGTTAATCAGAAAGCCTTTTTTGGAAACCTTTATTTGAAATGCATGCTGAAGATTGTAAAGCAAAGATCATGGTTCTCAAGAACTCCTCTGTAAGTGCTTGCTGGGAAGTAAATGCTGTTCTCCAGTGTATCATAATTCATTTTTTCATGTACTCAGGCAGTTGTTCTGCTGGCAATTTTTCCGAAACCCTGAAAATTGTCTGTGCTGATTTGGAACTGCTTATCTGGAACAGGAGACAAGTTCTTTTGACCTTTAACTTTTTTTTGAGCTTCATGCAAGAAGGTAGGCCGTGGTGCTGCCCTGCAGCTGGAGGCACTGCAGTGGCCCTGTGGAAGGCGTATTTCCCCGTTGCATCCCAAGCTCCAAGAATAAACTTTTGCAATATTTTTCAGGGACTGTATGCACTTGAGACCATGCTGTGGATTTGTAACATTGGTCAAAAGCTGTGCTATTGAAAATGATCCATTTTGAGAAACAAAATCCATACCCATGGAGGAAAAAAAAAAAAAAAAAAAGATTTTTTTTAAAATGCTTAGTAAAACTTTTCACCATTACTTACTCCAAAGCTCAACATCTTCAAAGCTTACAGAAAGATCAGGAAATGTCACAATAAAGTTTCATAGACAGCTGGTCCTCTGCACCAGCTGCAGCAACTTAAATGTAGCAATTAAATGTCTAATACTTACTTTTCGATTTGATAAAAGAGATATACTGCTGTTTAGGACTGAGCAGCCTGCCAAACGTTCTATCCAAGCATAAGGATGAATTTTGGAAGGGGAGAAGGCTGTTTTTATGTATGTCCTGATTACAGAACAGTTTGTTTTGCTGCATGTCTTTTCTAAGACTGTTACTGAGTTTTCATCACTTTGCCTGTTTGAAAACAGGTTCAAATATTTGTCCATGAAAAGTGTTGGAGAAGTCTGCAAATCTTTTCCTGAAGAGGATTTTAGGGAATGGCTGTTCTCCTATGCTTTCAAATCCATCCCAGTCCAGTGTGATCTGTTTATGAAAGATCAAATGTTTCTGTGCTCTAAAGCAGTTTCTTCAAGCAGAGAATAATATTTATATTGGGAACATAAGCTAGTGGTTTCTGAACACCTGTGTGTGCTTTAGAATGATGAGCTCGCAGACTGGCACTGATTAAGTGAGAATGCTTGAGCAAGGATTAAGAAGCCAATAAAGCGGAGACAGGGCTATAATAGGTAAAGCAACTGGTACCTACTGAAGTCCTGTGCCCCAGAGCCTGGGAGAGCAGTCAAGACATCTGTGTCTTACAGTTCTTTGAATGTTGGTTGTTAGTAATGGGCCTTTGCAGATGAGCGGAAGACTGCAGGTATGAGGAAGTTATTGTGACTCAAATGGAAAATGTCTACAACGGGTTTTATGATTTTGCTTTCATAGGTTTTAAGATTAATTGTATCCTTTTTAAAACTATCTTTTCACTTTCACAAAACCAGAACAACAGATGAAGTCAGACTCTTGTCCTGCTCCACTGGCCTTTGCTTCTTTAATAAAATCTTAACGGATTACCTGTATCCTTTCTTTCTTCATACACCTGTACAGATGTGGTACTAAAATAGTTAATCTCCCTAACACCATTTAAAACTGCAAGGCCAGTGGTGGTAGTGGTGTTTTTGTAGTGTCTTGTCTCTCTTGCTACACACCTTTTATGTTCTCTGTAGATCAGGGGCATGAAACATCACTTTGTGCAGTGGTGATTTGTCTCTAGTGGAGGCCCACTTGAAGAGTGATACCACATAACAAAGGGCTACATCCTAACACGCATGCACTCTTTTGGTACTGGGGAAGATACATGAAACTACATGATCTGTTCTGGTGGAAGTAGCTTGATCCAACAACCAGAGCAGGACTCCCAAGTAAAATAACTCCCCATTACTGTGAATTCTGCTGGGCTGGTATTACTGGTGCAGGGAATATAACTGAACAGAAGATAGCAGTATGCCTACAAGGGAGTGTGGGTGACTAAAGATATCTTAGTATAAAATAGTGCTTTTTTATAAATACAAAAAAAAAAAAAAAAAAAAAAAAGGGGGGAGGAAAATCACAATAGATGAGTAATAGTGCATGCGAAATGGGTCATTCATTGTTGTGATCTTAACTGCTGCAGCCACAGAATTGGAGAAATGGTGGATGTCATTTCCCTTGGGAAAGTCCATGGGGAAACATGGCAAGAACAGGGCAGGAGTATCCTGCCTGTTTCCAGGCAGAGGTCACTGAGATTGCAGCTGAGAGTAGGTGTTTGGATTGTGACTTTGTATAGGGCTGTCACATGAATGACTATGACAAAATATTTACAAAAAAAAAAAAAAAAAGGATTTTGAAATGTGGTTAGTTATTACATAAATGGTAGCCCTTAAACATTCTGGGATAAGATTTGGAATTGCTGTGGATTTCAGGCATGTTTTAGTTTTCTTACCTCTAATTCTTCAAGGTAGATTTTGAAATAGAGAAGTTGCTCATGGAAATAAAATTCAGCTGCATCTTCTTATGTGTCACTTTGAAAGATATATGAAGAGGAGAAAGGGTGTTTCTTGTTGTTCTGGCTCCTCAACAGCTCAGAGGTATATTTATTTTGATCTCCTAATGGGATCTCTTAATCTACAATGGCTGTTTGAGAAAACTCCAATGATCAAAGTGGGTATGAGATACCAGGAAAATAAGGATAAAAATAAGGATTTCTCTCTCTCTCCTTTTTTTTTATTTATTTTTTTATTATTTTTTCATATGCTGTAGGAGTAAAAAACATTTCCAGAGCACTTTGACAATCCCATTAAATATGACAAAGCACGAAAATGTGGCCTGACAGGGGAAAATGAGCAGAGTATCAGTATCAATTCTTCATAATTCAATGAACCGGTTTTGTACTATTCAGACTATTATTTTTGCTCACATATTTCTCAGCTGTTTAAATGCCTTCCAGAAATAAGCAGTTGACTATATGTTGGTGTAATTCTGTTAAAGATGTCAAACACACAGAAATCCACAATGGCAGAAAATCATATGGTCATAGAGAAATCCAAACTGCATTTTTCTTCTGCTTGGATTTTTTCTGAATTAGTTCTCATGGGACGCTAAGGTTTTGAGTTAAATTCCAGATGTTGTAAATAGAAGTTTATAACAGGGAAGGTGTAGTTAATTTGATTGTGTCGGGCTTACTTCTTCGTGTGTTTGTTTTGTCTCTTTCCCTTATTCCTTTTGGTGATTTGGCATCTCGTACATCCTGCCTGTCTGTCTGCTTGAGTTAAATAGATAAGACAACACTTCCGTGGAAGGGTCTCTGGAGGTCATCTAGTCTAACATCATGCTTAATAAAGCAAGCTCAGTTAGAGCAGTTTGCTCAAAGCTGCATCCAATGGAGTTTTTGGTGTTACCATGGGTGGAGATTTTGCAGTTCTTAGGGTTCCTGTTCTATTATTTGATCACTGTCATGGTAAAACTAAGAGTTTTTTTTTCTCCTTTTTATTTAATTGGAATTTCCCATGTTATGCTTTGCTCTCATCTTGCTCCTGCACATACGTGAGTCTGGATCCATGTTCTCTACATCCTCCAGCTGGATGTTTCAACATAGCAGGAAGATCATCTTTAGCCTTTTCTAGGCTAAACAAACCCAGTTCTCTCTGCTTCTCCTTGCATGCCATGTGCCCCAGCCCCTCACCATCTTGGTGCATTAGTTATATTAGATCAATGTCTCTTTATTTTATTCTTTCTCTTGGGGAGTCAAAAAATGGACGCAATACTTTGAGATGAGGATTGGGATTCAGCTGTAACTGTTCAGAAATAGGGAATGAGAGAAGGCTCTGTCACATCAGAAACACTCTGATTTTAACTATTGCAGCCCAAAAAGGACCTCTTCTAGGGTTATTTCTTTCCATTTATGATTTGATACTGTGGGGCTACACAGCTTAAGATGCATTTGTTTGTCATTTTGCCATCATTGTAAACTATGAGCCTTGATTTCATTCAGTGCCTAGAGAAATTTTTTATATATTCTAAATGATTTTTATTTTACTTGTTAGAATACTATAATCTGAAATGTTTCTTTTAGTTTCAAAAGTTCTTCAATATTCCTACATATTCCTCTGTAACTTTATGGCTATCTAAAACAGCACTAGCTGTTTAAGCTTTAATAATGAACCAAGGATCATTCCTTCAGCACTAGAGTATGAATCAGCCAATATTGCAGATGTTCCTTCACATATGTGAGGTCTGACATCCTTTTGGAAATGCTGTTACCACACCGTATAATTTAATCATAGTTTGCTTACAGTCCATTCACAGTAGATTTTGATTGTAGATTTTCTGACTTATATTCTTGCTTCTGTGCTAGTAAGTGCTGCTCTGGGAAATAAGAAGCTTAATCACTTCAGACAATTTCTCATGAAGTGACTTGGGGCAAGAAAGGACAGTGTTTGGATAAGATTCCTTTGCATTCATGTCTTTTCTTACAGTGAATGACTATCAGGTGTAATAGAACCGTATTGAAAGCTTTTGGATTTTCTGTGTCAGCATAAATTTATATCAGTTTAAATCACAATTACACTACTAAATGACAGCAACAAACAAGACAAGCTATTACTGGGTTTCTGGTCCTATAAGGAAGAGAAGTCTAGCAGAAGTGGAAACCTAGAACTGTGAAGAACTTTGAGTGAAATTGTGAAGGTGAAAAGTGCAGCTCTACTGCCATGAGCGGTTGCAAACACTTCATTCTTCATTGGCCTGCCTAGTAGTTGCTATTCATTTTCTGCAATGCCCATGGCATATTTATGTAATAATTAGTAGCGCTTGAACTAGGCTTTGTGAGCACTTTCCACATATGCACAACAAGCTGGATATAAATGCTCAATTTACGACAAAGATACTTCTATGCAAATTAGCCCAAGCTGTGTTTAAAAAATGTCGACACTGCAGTTACTATTGCAAATTTAAATGGTTGATTTAAATCTATCCTCTGCTGTATTATGTGTGTTGATCAATCGGACGGACAAGGTGAAGATCATGTGGACTTTGTACTGAAGGTTCTTCTGGGGAAGAGCCTAATTTGCATGTAAATTCCTGTAAGGAAATGGTAATACATTTTTCAATAGCAATAGGTGTTATTCTTGTTTCTAAATAACATTAATAGGATAGTAGCCTTAATGGAATATTTGGCTGCTATTTCCATGGCAAAATGTCTTAAGAGTTTCCTACTGTGAATAATTACAGATTTAATGTCCCACTCTTTCAAAGAAGGTTAACTGACCTAAAGGGATATTAACTGGTCAGCATTAACTGACCAAATTTCATCTTGGAATTTGTGCCACAGCCAAGATTTCACAGTAATGATAAGGTAGCAGACAATAATAGTTTCTGTTCTGTACACCTATATTCATATGAGAAGTAAATGCTGCAATTAACAGCAGAATTCTTGACTCGGGAAATATCATACTAAACTCAAGGAGTTAGGACTTGACGATCTTTAAATGAGATAAACATCTCTTTTTGCAAGAATAGGGATCAGAAAGCAATTATTGAGGACGACATATTCCTAGTGATTCTCTATGTCTGTGAGTTAGGGGCACATGTTCTGCTGTATTTGTGCAGGAATAAAATTAAAAATTGTGAAATTCACTAGAGGAAAAAAAAAACAATATATATCGACTATTCCAAACATGGAACACCTAGTTGTGAACCAGAAGCAACTGGTATCATTATGTGGCTAGTGTTTCAAAAAGTGCTTTTTCGGAGAATGATGGGCCAGGGAAATGCCGCTTACTGGCTTGTCTGAAATAAGAGCAGGTGTGGACCTTTTTAATAGCAGTAGGTGTAGTACAGTCCAAAAGTGCTAGAATGGCACTGGCTTAACTTGGTTCAACGTGAGGAGTCTCCGCTGAAGCTTAAGACTCAATAAAATTATAGTTGCATGTACTAGTTGTATTTAGCTCTGCCTTAGATACAGAGCAGGGTCAAAGAGACTTAAACTCTGTAGTTGTTGTAAAGCTAAGGTTTAAAGAGGTTATTTTAGAAATCATGCTTGTAGCATGTTAGAGGGGAGTTGTGAAGCCTGGCAAGTTATTGCTGTTGATGGCTAATCAATTGCATGTGTCTTTCTCTAGTTGACTTATATAGGGCCTGTCATATCAAATGTGCCATTAGGCTTGAAAAGTGGAAAGGCTTGATCTAATCTGCTCTTGAGAGATACCGAAAAAATGTATGGGATCCCACACTTCAGGATAAAACAATTGTAACTTGTTACTGCAAGCTATGTCACTATGACTAGCCTCTCCTCAGAAAGGAAGTTGCTGAACTACCACTGGTTGATCATTACGTTGGCAGCATTTCTCAGGCTCATGATCATGTCAAGAAGATGCACTGATTTAGAAGGCAGTCCGAGCTGGCTATACTGATCAGTTCAAAAGACTTCTTTTTTCCTCCCCCTCCCCCCTTAATCCTTTTCCCTTCCCTTCTTACCCCGCTGCTGGAAGCTCCTGCATTTTCCCACTCACACCACAGTATTCATTTCTTGAATGTATGACTGTAAGGAATAATTCTACCCACAGCCAAATTATCCAGTCCATCTCTTCAATTTCTAGCTTGTATGAACAAAGATAAGTTAAAAGTGGGTCATGAAACAAACTGAATCAACATATTATGACTTTCAATGAGCCAAAAATATAAAGCTAATTTGCATGTATGTTCAGACTAGTGGGAATTGTGCACGGTCCATTGACAAAGAACAAGGTATTTCAGCAAAGGTATATATCAGATCACTGCACAGGATGTAGTTCTGCAGATGGGCTCTGCACCAAATGTAGAATTCACAGGGAAGTAAAACTTTGAGTAGACAAAATAGTTATCAAAGCACATGCCAGAAAGGTTTTCTGGAAACATTAAGTATGTAATCTTGTGTTTATATTATCTTCAACAATGAAGCAAAAAAAGCAGATGACGCACTCATCTTGAACGTAGCCAGCTGGTCACGTGCTTAGAGTGCATTTTGGCATGGTACTTGGTCCCTGCCAAGAGAAAAATTTCCTTTGCCTCTGCTTCTCTTTAATGCAGCTAACAAGAATATGTATAACCATGTGCTTTCATTTGTTGTGACTTTGGTATTATGTTTCCCTGGCTTTATTAATAAGAGGTTATAGGTCAGGCATTCAATAGAAATATCAAATACTAAGAGATAAACAGAGAAAAAGAGTCAAACCAAAAATAGTCAAACTAAGATAGAAGAGCAGGAGAGGACTTTAGTAGTCAGAAGCCATATGTATAACCATCAGGATTAGTATAGATTTTTAATGTTTTTATTCACTTTCAAGAAAAGTATTCCTACCTTGAACACAGCTATCACTTAAGATATTGAGTCTTTCTTTTAAGTAGTTCAAGAGCTACTTCAGGTATTGTACTGTCCTGCTCTTGCAGCATATGTGTTCTGTGTTCCTTGAGATTCTACCCAGCCTTGTTGGCTCTGTGCCCAGACTCATGTTTGAGCATGGGCATGGCTTTGGCTGTCAGTACCGTTGACTTGCATCGGTGTGGCTGACAGGTGGGAGCCACCGAGGGCGGTCCTTCCTTTGATGGAAATGGATTTTGCCAACACTGTGTCCTGTCAGAATTCCATTAATCTTTGTTAAAATTCAGATTTTTCTGTTTACTAGGCATGCTCCTGCCCACAGTTTGACAGGAAGTGTTCCCAGATTTTGTCCTTGATATAAACCCACAGCTATTGCCTTGTCTATGTTGCCTTAATTTGGCACTATTTTCACATGTCTTCTTCTGGTCAAGGTTTTTCTTACTATTATTATAATTGACTCTTGCTTGATTATGTGATGCTGAAATATCCTCCTGTAAGAGAAAACCCAAAGACACAGACACTGTGGTGTCCCATAGAAAAGTGGATATGTGACAGGGAGCTAACAGGCCAAGCAACATTTGTTCTGCATTTGGCAGAGATAGAGGGATACATCTTCTTCTCTGTGGTGGGTATCTGAGGTTGTCTTTTGAATGCTTCCGTACTGAATGTAACATGAGCTAGAAGGCTCATGTGAGTATCAGTACTGAATGGCACCCAACCTGAGTGCTACTGGGGTGCTGGAATGGGTTAAAGTTGCTGGTCTGGCTTTGCAGTGGCAAGGGTGAACTCGGACCATCAGTTTAGCTAAAGTCTCGTTTTTGCTTTAAATTGCACTCGTTCATGCTCTCATGGTAGGGAAGTGCTAGAGGGACATTGGCTGTCATCCTAGAAAGCCAGCCCTGGCTGACGTGGGCCTCAGGTGCCAAAATCAGCTGTGTTGTTTCAGCAGCTGAAATGAATAAGGAGTTGGCTTTTGAAGATGGGAAGGAGCTCACACAAGAGGTTGTAACTGAGTTGCAGATCCTGCAAGAACTTGACGCAGCCTTCCATAGCACCTCCTCATGGCATAGTTCAACTGAACTGGCAGCTTACAGAAGGAAGAGCTGACAGGACATGTCTGACCATTTAAACTTTCTGTTTCCATGTTGTTCTCTTTTGAAATAGATGGTGCTTGGCTAAGTAGTGTTTCTGTATGGGGTTTTTTTTTTTTTTCCTCCCTCTTCTTAAGTCATGCAACTAGTACATTCTGTTGCCCCTTATGTCATGATTGCTAATTAAAATTAAGGTGATGTGTGAGCTTCCAGTTTGTTCAGTGCACTTAATTTTGTTCCACCTACAGGAACAAAACAGCCTTGAAAGAGTAATGTTCACCATTGTGATTGTTAAAAGCATTAGTGTCATTTGGACTAATAAAGGTGAAGGAATAAAAACAACAAAAGCCCCAAAGCCCACACCAGCCCCTCTGATGTTCAAAATACTGGAAATGTTTTCTCTTGTGAGTGTGTAACATACCCACTATGTATTGGTCAGTGTAAGCATTTTATTCATTATGTAGTTATAAGAAATCGAATATTTCTACTGTATTTTGTTTGAGACTGTAGATATCTTTTCATATCATGCAGAAGAATGAACCACCTCTCCAGAATACATCCACCAAGGATTTATTTAACTGGCCACTGGATGCCAGTATTGCTCTGCAGAAACTGGCAGAGGGAAACTGATATTCTTATGACTAATATTGCAATGGCTGCTCCAAGATCAGATTCATTTTGTCACTAGTTTTGTATATAAAAATAAAGGGTGGGTGAAGTTGTAGATGAGATACAGACTTTGTATTAATTTTTTGAGGAATAAAACGCAGAAAAGCTGTTGATTTGTATTTGATGCACAATAACATGCATGATTTCAGTGTGATCCACAGCTGTATGCTTTGTAATGAAAAGATCATCATCTTTGTGGCTAGTCTTTTACAAACTCTCTTTAATCTGTTTTGTTGTTTCTTTTTGATATCTTGGAATAGCTTGCAGAAGGAAATATTTTTGCTAACTTAAAAACGAAAATCCAAGCACTGCTGGAATGAACCCGTGATGTCTGTGGCAATTTTGGAAAACCTGAACATGTGGACAGAACTTGAGAACAGTGGCTTCTCTCCGTATGTTTGGGAGTTCATATGTGAATAAACAGTGGGGAGATAAGAGTTTTCACCCTTCTAACTCTATTAAGGTATTTGTCAAGGAGATTCTGTTTAGAAATCAGTGGCCATTGGGAGATTAAAAGAAGGTTTGCATCACTTTTTAAGAGATTCCTTGTGTTGATGAAGGCTCAGAGACTATAACATTGCATATTTGATCACTATTCCCAAAGATTAGTGAGTGGAATACTTAAAGGAGCAAACCACTGTTTACCTCATCCTTCTCATTCATTCAACAAGGAGACACTGGATTAAGCAAAACCTAACCAAATTTTGAAGCATTTTGAAACACTTGAGAGGGTAAAGTAACTCTTCTCTGTTCCATGTCAATCCATGCCACCTCATGGTGTGTTGAAATATGAACAAGTATGCTTCTCTGGAAATGAAGGACGTTTCAATCTTGGGCAAGTAATCAGTGGATGAAATGAAACTGATGGCAAGTTAACTGATTCAGCCTTAGTCTTGCCTTGCTTTTACTTTAATCCTAAAAAAAGCAACAACTTTTCCCTTTCTGCATGCCTCCGAAATCACCACTGAATCGCAGATGGACACCTAGAGCATTGAGCACAGGGTCACATCCAGGTGGGTTTTGAAGACTTTCAGAAAAGGAGACTCCACAACCTCTCTGGGCAGCCTGTGCCAGGGCTCTGTCAAGAAGCTCTTCCTCATATGGAGATGGAACTTCTTGTGTTTCAATTTGTACCCATTATCCCTTGTCCTGTCACTGTCCACCATGGAGAAGAATTTGGCCCCATCTTCTTTACATCCTCCTCTCAAGTATTTGAGCATGTTGATCAGATCCCCTCTCAATCTTCTCTTCTCCAGGCTAAGCATGCCCAGCTCACTTAGTCTTTCCTCATAAGATAGGTGCTCCCGTCCCTTAATCATCTTTGTCACTCTCTGCTGGACCCTCTCTAGAAGCTTCCCGTCCCTCTTGTGCTGGGGAGCCCACAACTGCACCCAGTATTCCAAGTGTGGCCTCACCAGAGCTGAGCGGAGGGGCAGGATCCCCTCGCTCGACCTGCTGGCAACGCTCCTCCTCATGCAGGCCAGGAGCCCATTGGCCTCTTGGCCGCAATGGCAAATGACGTCAACAGAGCAGTAGCTGCTTTAATACTTGAGGGAGGCAAGTCTCTTCAAAGAAGTTTTATTAGTCCACTTGGAGAAATGAGCTTTTCCTAAAACAAACACACAAAAATCTACTATCCTTCCAACATTGGGAAAGCGAGAGCTGTGCTGGGCTGCTCTGCCCCTGGGGCTGGTTTCCTCCACGTTTCCAGAGCCTTGAGCAGGAACCTGCTCTCCCCATCGCTATGTCCCTGAGACTCTGAGGTGCTCCTACTTGTCTGTGGTCTCTGTGCCCTGTCTGGGTGGCCCTGCCTCAGCCCATGCAGATAAGCAGAGGTTGTTGGAGCCCAGGGGCCAGACCAACCTTGTCTCTCTCTCCTCAAGAGCTCCAGCTGGAGCCCCTGCCAGGCTCCCCTCCACAGCAAGCCTGCTGTAGGAACAGGTGCCTTCCTCCTATGCTTGGCCCGGGCACGAGTGTCTCAGATGCTTCCAGCTTGTGCTGCTCCTTGGCCCGGTTGGGTTGGACAAGCTCTTGGGGTCTTTCCCTCCCAGCAGAGCTATCTCCCCTGCCACTTTGGTGTTACCTGCAGATCTGGAGAGCATGCGTTTAGTGCTGGCACACTGGTCCTTCCTAAAGATACTGACTAGCATGGGATCCATACCTCAGTAACCGAAATCACAATACACAGGTTTGGCCTGGGTTTGCCTGGGAGGAACTCTTTCTGGTGTTGAATGTCAAGGAAGTGGGAGAAAGCAGGTGGTGTCCATTGGGCCATGGCCACCCCTCATGCAGAAGCAGTGCATAACACTGGAGGCTGTTTTTTTCTGGATGATGCCCAATTTGGAGGGTGAAGCTGAGGAGAGGAGCTAGACTCTGGTGGGTGTGGAAGGAGCTGTGGTTCAGGGAGACCCTGTAGGGTCCTGGTGCAGCAGGAGGAGGTTCTGCTTGTGGATTTTTTCATATGCAGTTTTCTAGACGTGAAAGAAGCTGAGAAACGGGTTAGGGCTGCTGGAGAGGGGCCAGCTGCTGGAACATCTCCTTTGCTGATGGTTGTCTGCATATATTCAGGCAGAAACTACAGTGCTGCAGAGCTGAAGGCCTTCGGCCTCATCCCCTTGCGTTGCCTTGGAAGATAAGCACCTTGGCTCTAGCAGCTGCTGCTTATCAGAGACCTTCGTAGTGGAAGGAAGAACAGATGATGATGGGGTGATGGCAATCCCACAAAAGATGAGCAAGGCTTTGCCTGCCCTCTCTGCAAGATGTATCTTTCTTTTCATAGTCAATATACCTTTTTTTTGTAAAGTAGTAGCACTGAGTAGCAGTGCTGGATTTGACGCCTGTGTTTCTCCAGCCGGCAGTTTGCAGCTGTTAGCATGCCTGTGGAGGGGACTCTGCTCTCACTTGCCCCCTGCACCTCTTGAGTTTGAAATGTGCCTGGCTGGAGACCTCCTGATGGCAACTGGTGGCTGAGAATCTGAAAGGCTGTTAGTGACGGTGCATGTTGGCTGTAGTTCTGGAGGAGCTTCTCCAAGGTTGGATTGGATTTGCTGAGGAACTCCCTATCTATGTGTTGCTCCTTGCCCCTTCCCTGCCCTTCATCTTCCTTCGATAGTTTTACCAAGAGTGCCTTATTTGTGGCTCTCTCTTGGTATACCTTCCCACTGTTTTTTAGGGGGAACTTTTGTTCCTTTATTTTTGAAAACAAGGAGATTAAGTTTGTAGCACCTGCTTTATTCTGGATTATTTTATAGCAACCATAAAATCAGCTGAATAGCCAGTTTGGAGGGATCTTGGTCGATAAGTTTCCACTGCATGACAGCCTGGCCTCACAGAGCGGCCCTGAATGTCATGGTGCTGCACGTAGCCCATTTAACCTTGCAATTCAGTTAATGCTGTTCCCCACTCCCATTTTTAGTAGCAGGTTATAGTTGTATGTTCCTTTGAATTTTAGGTAAATATGAGCTTATGGTTTTGCTTCCTGTGTTCAGAAGAGGTCACAAAGACTATTGCTAGTGGCAGCCAGCTTTGGCTAATCTTTCAGTCTTTTGGCAGGCAGCCCAAAATAAGAAGCAAATTGAAAAAACACATCCAGATGGAGTCAGGTTTTCTTATGTTCTGTTACCATCCCCCCCTTCTCCCTTTTCTGTGCTCTTCAGATGCTGCTGCGTAAAGACAGGAGAGAACTCTTTATCAGCTGGAAGTTAAAGAGCAAGAGTACCTTTTAGTTCTAGTTAGAAAACTGAATGTTCTTTCCCCCCCAGAAGCCTGCATCAACATAATCTGAATTTTCACACGGCCTTTTTGCCCTGTAAATAAAAAAATAAATTAATTAAAAAAGCAAACTTCAAACAGACTAGACTAGAAAGATGCTTTCCTCTGAAACTGAGAAAAGTGTGGAATTTTTTTGTTTTTGTTTTTCTAATGTTTTCAGAAGCAGGAATTATTTTGTAAAAGCAATGTAATGATTTTGGATTTTCTATACCCACCTAGAAATGAGGCTGGTAACTAAACTGTATGAATTTGGGGCAGGGAGAATCTTTAGCCAGTGCTTATGCAAATATCCAGGAAAATTTGTGGCATTTTTGCTGATTTGCTGTGAAAATGACTTTAAAATTTTTTTTCTTACTGTGTATGAACATTTCAGACTGCTTTAGGAAACAGTACCTAAGGCTATGAAGTGTCCAGGACACACTGGAGAATACAGGCATTCCTGTTTAGTTTTTTCACACTCTGTTTGGGTGCAGATAAAACAAACCTACAGAGAGAAATATGAATTTGAAAAATAGGTCTCTCTTTTAGTTGCTGTTTCTATTTTTGTTTTTCTTGAACATTTTCTATTCAAATAATATAGTTCTTATTGTCAAGCAATAAAAAAAAAATACCTATTTTGAAGGAGCAGTCGGGAGCTAATTCAGGCTTCAGGCATCTGTTAAAACTCTCAAAAAGCAGAAAGACTTGCAATATGCCCCATGTCCCTGTTGTTACTTTGCAGGAACTAAAGGATTTTGCAAGCTCAGCTAAACCCTATACCTGACTTTTTCTTCTTTCAAAGAATTTCTACCGAATCTCAAGGCTCTGTGCACAGTGTCGCTCTTCAGCGACAGGAGCCTCCGACAGTGGTGAGCCACACATTAGCTAAACACTATTTTGTTATCAGCCAAAACCCAGGTGAAAATTTTGCTTGGTGAATGGTGCAGGAGAAGATAAAATGACAGATTTATTCTGTTAAAACTCAGGATGTGAAGATTTCCATGTACAGTGCTCTATTGGGTAGATCAAGAGGTTTTGCCACACTTCCAAACAGACAAAGACGTTTTGGCCTCCACCTCCATAGCCCAGTATCAATAGGTATCCCCTCTCACTTACTTTTTACAATGTGCCAAAACCCTCTCCTGACTGTCTTCCTTTTGGAATTGATGTATGATAAACAGCCACAGTGATCTGATGATACCTTTTTAATAAAGAATGGTGAACAGGAGGATGAAAAACTCTATGTGCAATCAGCTCTTCTCCAGGGTAGGAGAGTTTCTGTAGGAAGACCTTAAATTAAATTAGGTGTAGATGCAAAATTTAAAATTGTGGTTTTGCATGGTAGCCTTCAAGTCACACAGTGTTAAAGCTATTGGCTGGCAGCAGACATCTCTTGAAGTGATGTATCCACCGGAACTTGGAATTACATCTGCCTTTTTGGGTAGAGAGAAAGACTGCATGTTGTTGGCAAGATGATTCAGAAAGGAGCTTTCATCCATAATTAAGGGAATGGCAAGCACTTAGGATCTGGTTAGTTAAACAGAAATTGCCACCAGAGTAACAGGTTTGAACACTTTTTATTTTAGTGGATTTTTTTTTTAGGAAGGCCATACATGACATCTGAAGTTGTTCATGTCTGTTATTGCATTATAATGACAGGCCAGTTACTGCTGACTCTTGACCCTGTGTGAGAACCTGAGATGATCAAAGAGGAACTAGAAATAATAATAGTTCTGGAAGTGATTTCTTCAGCCTGGTGGTATTGGTCTCTCAGTTTGGCAGGCTAATGTAATTCTGTGTAAATTCTAAATAAGAGTTTGCAGCACTAATGTGACAGAGTTACAGATATTGCCCTCAACCACATGGTGAGATGGACTCCGCCAGGCCATGTTAAAAGGAGGGATAAGAAAGTCCCAGGGACGAGGGGTCCCCAACTGAGGGCTAGGGAAGAACATCTGAATGCCTCTGCAGTGGAGTGGGTGGACCACACTGAGAGTGAGCTTATCTCTTTGCAGAAATGTATGCTTTTTCTCTTGACTCCTCTGATCTTTTTAATGAAAGGAAGAAGTTACCTTCTTCAAACAAGATTTTTTTTTTTCAATAACATCTTGCAGAATGAGGGGAAAAGGAGTTTTGCTTTTTTGTTTGTTTTTAGTTTTTTTCTGCAGGAGGATAGGGCACATTATAAAGTCAATGGGTTGCTCTGGTAAATGGTAAAAAGCTGAGGATGAGAGGACTGCCACTGGGCACTGCAGTGTTCCTTCTTAAGCACAGGGAAGTTGTTGATTGGGAGCTCTTTCCTATCTTAAGGCTCCAATACACTGACAATTGTAAAAGATTCATGTAGTGTATGCTTGAGTGACAGTCACTGTCACTTAAGGCAGAGATGTTTCCCACTTACGCTGCTCAAACAAGTCTGAAATAAATACAGTCTAGCTTTATTTATTTATTAATATGGCAGAACTGCAGTGAGTGAGCTGGTAGAGTGCTATGGTGCTACAAAAAAAGGGGGAGCAAAATATCTCCATTGCAAACAGCCCAGTATCTTGGAGGCTGGCTGACAATACATGGCAATGATAGCACTTACGTTTTAAAAATTGCTAGAAACACACATCTTGTAAAACTCAGATCAGTCCATTCAGTGGCCTCCTGTGGAACAAAGAATATCTTACAAAGAAAGGAAACATCTTTGATAAATTTCCTTATTTCTCTAGAAATTGTTGTATGTAACTGAATGTTTAATAGGCTATCTATGGAGCTTAAAATGTCAGAAAGCACAGCTTTCAGTCCTACTGTTCATCCTTCACTAGCCCAGATCATCTAGGGTTTGGTTTACCTGTGCTGTAAAATGAAGTAATTCCGCAAGAAGATTTTTTTTTTAAGTTTCCACAGCAATCAGCTGAAATGTTTGTTTTTCTTTAGAGATCTAAGTAGCTTCTTCTTGAGAAAAGCATTTACAGTTAACTTTTGTTGCATTTCAGTAGAAGCATTTATCTTTACGTACATTGGCTTTCTAACTATTTTGTTCTTTTAGGTTTAAGGAAATGAAATGGGCAGTATATTTGTAAGAAAACAAGACCTGGGTTAATGTATCTTGGTATACTGTTTTGTGGTTAATTCCCAGATAATGTGACTATATCTAAGATATATCCTGGGGTATTTGATTGTTTTTATGGAGAAAGTTCTCTGTCCGTCCCTGATCCTTTGGCAAATTGGTGAGAGGCTATATAAGAAGCATAAACGATGTGTGGGGGCTGATATGCCTTGGAGATAGACTTGTCATGCCACGAGATAAAGGACTGGCTTGTTTTCTCTCCTTTGAATACACATTCGCAGTCCTTTAAATATAATTTTTCTAATGGTAGACCTTTGCTGGCCAGTAGTCAAGTTTTAACTCTTTCATTAGCCTTCCAAAATGTGTCAGTCATGACAGAGATGCCTGTGTTCCATTCTTGAAACTGCTAGATAATTTTATCATAAAAACATGTCATGAAATGGCAATTACTGAACATTGACATAATGCAGAATGCCATCTTTTCAAGAGGCTGTAGTGGAAAGCAGCTGCTCCATTTTAGGTCCTTACTTTCTCACTGTAAACCCTACAAATCAGAGAGCTAGTTTGTGTGCGAAATTTCAGGGAAAGGGTGGTCTCCTTTGTTTTTCTGAAGCCCCCTCTTGCTTTATTTTTTATTTTTTAAATCTAAGAAAATTACTGTTTACATAATTATTCTGTTGATAAATAATATTTTGTCCTTTTAAGTCTGTTGTTCAGTGGTGTGCATAGACAGAGGGCTGACTTCAGTGGAGAGATTGATGATTTGTGTTGTTTGAAGCTCTCATGTCTAGGTCCCTGCACCATTTATAACAAAGGGAGCTAGCAGACAAATTTAGTTGGCTGCTTCACATAATTGATTAAGCAATTGTTTTCCTTTTGTCTCGACATATTTCTATCCTTAGAGTTTAAAACTACTCTTAAAAGTTAAATAAAGCAAGCTGATTCATTTCCCCATAGCCTTGAAGTGATAGTTGACCTTAAAACAGAAAGAATGATTATGTTCTAAATCCTTATCCCCCCAAAATTTCTTGCTTGGAATGCAGAAAATTCAGTGCAAAACTAAGTTCTTGTTCCTTTTCCTCTCTTCTGTACAACCAGAGTTACATCCAATGGCTCCTATTTCTCATACAAATGAGAAAGATATTTTATTTATTTATTTATTTATTTATTAGTAACAATAGACAATGGGCTTTCTCCTTTCCTTTCTCCAAATTCAATTACATATGTTTTCCAGACAGTACCGCTGTTAATTCAGCAAGGCACATGTGCATGTAGCAAAAGCTCTTGTAAAAGAAGAATGATTGAGATTTCACATTTCTGCAGAAGACAAACACAATAAAATCCATGCAGTTGGCTCATGTTTGCTGTGCTGTTCTAAAACTGTAAATGTTTTATGGAAACATTGGGATTTACATGTGCATTCATCCTTTAAAGAGAAGAATAAGTCCTAATCCGCTGGGGACTTTGCTTACCAGAGATGTGAATCCTCTGGCCTTTCTGCTCTTGCTGCATATAGCTTTCTGGAACATGAGACGACTTCCACATCTGATCTCCACGGAGCCCTAAGGCAAATGGGCAACTGACGGGTGATTGCCTTGTCATTAAGTAGACTGCTTAAAAAATACCAAATAATAATAAAGTTACTGCAGTATGTTTCTGATTAGAAAAATGTCTATTTTGCATTCCTCAACTGAAAAGCACATTTAATAATGCCAAGAGAAGCAATGAATTGATCTTTCTTACATGGCAAAAACTCAAGAAAACCTATTGATGTTGGAAGGCTGGTGTCCAAATTTTGATACACAAATGCTATTGCCAGTCATGTCATTACTGAAAGATTGACCTAGCTTTATATGCCAAAGGAACCCCTGGTATAGAGTAAAATCCTTGCCATCATTTAAGTGGCCTAATCAGAATGTCCTTTCTAGTTTGGAAGTATCCTAGTGGTTTGGGGAGAGTTGGGTTTGCCTTTATTTATTTTTTATTTATTTTTCCCCCTTTGGAAAAGCTCTTACACCAACTATTAAATTAAAAGCCAACAGCTGACAGTTCTTTCATACCATCAAAACTCAGAAAAATGTAGCTTTTTCTCTGAATTGTAAAGGGAAGGAAAGGAAAGCTATGTTAAGCATCTGAAGAATGAAATTATGGCAAGCTGTACACTCTGATTTTCTGTATCCACAGCTTAACTTGTCCATCACTATTACAGTTTGCCGCTGGGAGTATTGCAGGATTCTGATCCGAACCATAGTGGGAGATGGGAATGTGCTGGTGAGTGGTCTCGCTAGTGTGGTTATGAGGCCTCTGCTGTTACTGCATGTTGTAAATGCTTCCCTATTACTGTAAGAAAGCTAGTAGTCTTAAACAAGTTCTTAAACAAAAAGCTTGAGTGATTTCTGACTCCTGGAAAGATCTAGACTGATGATCTGTTGCTTCAGTTTTGGTGAGGCTTGTTTTTTAAAAGTTATCAAGAGGGTCCTGTGCACTGCAACTTCCTTTGCACCTTCCTAACCATATTCTTCAGCCAACCCACACAGGAGACTCTGTAGGCAGCATCTGAATTTGGAAACAACATTTGAAAATTGCCCTCTCTCACCAAAATGGGTTCCAGTCGTTCAAAATATTCACTGTTATTTTTTTCCTTGCTCTTCTATTCTCTTTTCCCTGTACCTGCTGATGCTGATTTTTCTTCCTGTCTCCTTTCAGTTTTCTGGATCCAGTCCAGGTGGTGTCAGTTCTGTGCAGGGATCTAGGAAGCAGTGTGTCCACATCATATATAAATGAGCCGACTTCCTCATTGGAAGAGTAGAATGGCTGAGATGTGGCTACTTTTTCCCAAGTCGCTAGTGTGCAGCAGGTTCACTGCCATGCGATAGCAATGTTTAAAATACATGATGTAAGATTTTAGTGGAGAGAGATGGCCTCAATGGAAATAGAGATTGTGGAAATCTTTCAAACTAAGTTTCGAATTTCAGGGATTTATAAAAGTTCATAAGCTTCTTCCCTAAAATTCAGAGTTTTAAAATTTTAGTTACAGTTTTCATTATATGTTAGGTTTTGTTAGCTATATTTTATTTAGAAGTTTGTTGTACTGCTTTTTTAGGCAGCTTTTCTATTGCTAAGCTGCTGCAAATAATTGCTGTTTCCACCAGATATTTCTCTGCTGGGTTTTCTCATGACTTTCAAAGGCATTCCTTTTGGGCTTTAGTGCAGTCACTTTATGATCTATGGGAGAGGCCATTAATGCTGCTTCCAGCATAACAGGACCCCATGATAGGAAACTTTAATTGTAGAACTGGCATACCTCGAGCACTCTCTTTTCTTAAACTTATGATTACTGGGAAAGATAGTCCGTGTAGCCTTAGTCAGTGTAAATACGGGAGATGTTTATTGGGATGGTCTCATCTTACTAACTATTGGAAAAGGAAGAATTTTCTTTTTGCCTCAAAGCAATATAAGGTATGTACTGCATTAAAAAACCTATACACATATTGAGTGGTTTGTTATCTTTCAACCAAGTCTCCTGTTCAGTCTAGCACTTGTATTACCAAGTGTATCCCCTTTCCCTTTTTCCAAGCCTCACAGCTAACCACAGAACAGACTGTTTTCCAAGGGTTTGAGTTCTTGAATTCATCTTAGCTACCGGTGATAAATTTTCTTTCCCATAAAGACACAAACGGAAGGAGTTCAGGATAATTACCCGTGTACCACAGTTGGTATCCTTAAAAGAGGCTAAGCGGAGGGCAGATTCTGAGGGCTTCGAAGCCTGATAGAAGGTCAGGTTGCAAACTTACCTGTGAACTCTATTTTTTCTTTACATGACGTTACGGACTTTTCTGAAGAAAGAAAATTTTCATGTTAGACACACTTTCTCACTTTATTTCTATCTATTCTGTTGGTGTAATAGCAACGTTCTTCTTTTAGAACCACTTTAATTTTTCTTGGCTTAGATTTGGTGTTAGGTTTACAAAAACAATAAGGTGCTCAGTTTTACCATGGGTATAAACATCGAATTGACTATTCATAAATCTTAATAAAGCTGTAAAATAAAACCTGATTGTAAAATGAAGAATGGAAGGGATTTTTTTTTTTAGTTTAGTTTAGGCATATGTTTTTTGTTTCATGTTCGTTTGCATCTCCTACCAGACAAAAGCCTCAGCTGAGCTTTTGTAAATGATTCAGGTCAGCAATCTTGACCTTTGCCTTAGGTATCGTGCATGTGACTGCGCAAAACTACCTATTTGGCAGGTACTTGGGAGCAGTATGCTGGTAAGGAAGGCTCAGTTAAGATACCTACATCTTGATGCAGCCACAGTATGTGAGGTTAGAGAGCTCCGTGCTGCTCTATGATCAAACCGTACTGTGCAGCTTGGAACATATGTGTGATTTAAGGCATTGCTAACAATAGCTGAAAGAGAAGGCTCCTTACTTTCCATATTTCCCCATTTAATCTGTGCCACAGTGTTGTGCAGAGACCCTGGTTGCATAGATTGATCTTATTTCACCTTCTCCTTGTCTTCAGCCAGGCTCTTTGCAGTGTCTCCAAGGTGGGTTTCACAGTTCTTTGTATTTGGAAACAACACACTCATAATTCTCTTCTGTACCCCCACCCATCTCCTCTGAGCCCCGCATCTGTCAGGGTCACACTGAATGTCTAGAAGCCCTAGTCCAAACTTCAGTCCTTGAACTCCTGACAAAAAGGTGATGTATGAAGTTCAGTACCTTCCTGTGTTTCAGTTCTTCTGTATAAGCTCTTCTCCGGACCTCCCTCTTTACCCACTGTGAAGACGTCCAAAAATCAACCCAAGTCAACCCAAAACTGCACTGGCTGAAATATGGACACCTTCTATAAACAGTGACCTACCCCTCTTCAAAGTGGGTCTGTATTTCCATTTGAGGCTTGATGCCATATTTCTGTGAACCTTGTGCCACCTCTTGTCCATCTCCAATAAGCTATGCTTAATGATGCTTTTCTGCTCATTTCAGCTCTGAATACCTAACATTTTTGTGTTGACTTTAAAGGTTTTGAATATCGAGTTTGGTACTGGCCACAGATCTATACACCCTTTCCAATGCACCACAACCTCATGAGGCAGGCACTTTTCCTTCAGACTTGCTGTTTGACTGGAAACTTTTCAGTGACTTTGTGGTTTGTAGCAAAAAATATGGTCACCTCTACTGGGTCCCAAGGACCAGCTTACGTGCTCTCTCTCTCTCTCTGAGCTTCTCAATAATCATGCTAGATAGCTCAATTACTGTTTTTGCTTCCCCAGTTGCTCTAAGGGAAGACACTGCCAATTAGGCAATGAGGCCATCAGTTGGTCTTCCTCTCTGCTGCCCAGTTAGTCTATTTTAGAAGAAGATTAATTAGATTATGTTATCTTAATTTACAGTAAAGGCAAATAAATATATCTGAGAAGTCAGTCACACGTGGTCCCTAGCCTTTGATTTTAATTCTTTGAACCTGCATTTTTATGGTGGTTGTTTTCTGATAAGGTAGATATAAAGGCAAATTGTTCATTTTTATATTTAAAAACTGATGGATTTTTTGTTGTTTCTTGTGCTTGCATTTGCCCTGCCCCATCTGTGTTTCATAGGCAAAGAATCTTTCTTTTCTTGAAGTCCACTTCATTTTCTTCAAGTCAAGATGCTGTTTTTATCAGGTCTTGCATCCTAATTAATTTTTTCCTTAGGTAATGGTAAGAGCTATATAAAGATTTTGGGAACCTAAGCCGTGGCTATTGAAGTCCAAAAGTAGGATTTCACACTTCTCCCAAGAGTTTGGGGCAAATTTTCTCTTGCTTTCAACTACATCTAAAACTCTGTTTCTCCAGGAAAACAGCGATGTGACTGATAGACAATATTTCACAATGTAATTTAGTCATGCAGCATCTCATATGTGGTGGGTTGTTTCACTTTTGAAATGAAAGACTTAATCCATTATAAAGCTTTTTAATGATGTTAAAATCTCCATATTGTGGAGATTGCTGGCCTCTATAGACTGGAAGTTCCAAATTGCTTTAAATCATTATAAAGCTCCACAATTTCACTTTTTTTGTGGTCCTGCCCTGGACTATTAGCATATTTTTTAAAATAGCCTAACCTGCTTGGGAACTTGCACCCTGACTGTGCCAGTAGCTGCATAAAATGGCTTTACAGCCATTTCTTGGCAGATAGACTGTGTGGAGCTCCCAGCTTGATACAGAAAGATGTAGGCAGCAGAGCTAATGTCCAAGAGTGACAGTGACAGCTTTTCACTCAACCTTTTTTTTTTAAAAAAGGCGGATAGGGCCTGAATGGGATGAGAATTGTGGTGGGTAAGAGAAAGGCGGTTGGGGGGTATTTACATCTAAATCAAGGCGATGAGAAGGGCATCTTCTTACATCTCAACCCCACGTCTACAAGCAATAAAGGCTATGTTATTAGTGTGCTTTTGTTATTTTTCTTTTCTTTTATTTTCTAGACCTAATCAGTACTCTTGGAGAATGTAAAGACTACCTTTTTCCTGTGCTTTAAATTTCTTTGTGATAAAATTTAATGGCTGACCTTTATGCAGAGGTTGGGTGCAGTAGTAGTATGAGGCAAGGTACCTGCTGAACGAGTCAGGAACGCTTCCCTTTTTTCCCTAATTATTAATTCCCTAATTATTATTATTCCCTAATTATTATTATTATTATTATTATCATTATTATTATTATTCCCTATTATTATTATTATTATTATTCCCTAATTATTATTAATTTCCTAATTATGCCCCATCCTGGCTGTGTCCTCCATCTGTTCTTAACACTGAGTTTCCGGATACAAGCTCCCTCTTGCCTGCAGTCACTCTGGCTCTGAATGTCTTGGATTTATTTTAAAGCATAGTGGCATAGGATTAAGAGGATATCTGTGGCCTGGTGGTTTGAAGCTTGCACCTGGAAACGAGGGTGTTGATTCTCCCCTTTTTGAGGGAACTGAGCACAAGTTTTCCATTTCCTGGGCAGTGTCCTGTGCCCTAGATTGTTTTCCTAAGAGGTGGCTGCCTTTGGGACAACCATCCCCATCCAAGGGAAGGATGAGAATTAACCCGTTGCTGCAGGCCCTATGCGCGGAAAGGGGTTTTGGCTGTAGGAACTTCAGACATATTTGAGACGGTGACTTGAGATTTTGGGTGTAAAATGGCCAATTAAAAATGCTGGAGCAGGTTAGGCGTTCGCCTATTGTCCCTTGCCACATGCTGTTTGCTGGGGATTTCCTGCCAAGGTGTGCAAGGCATGACTGTCTTTCTGCTCCGGGCTTCAGTTGCTTCAAAGGCATGGTGATACACGGTGCAGCTGTGCTGAGTTCTTAATTATATCTTAGAACTAATCGCTAACTTCTGTAATGGGTACCTATCCTCATCTCCAGTAAATGTGGTTTGTTTCTTAGCACAGAAATATATTATCCTCCTATTCAGTGTCACATGTCATCATCCCACAGCAGTTGGACTAAAGCTCATCTCACTCAGCTGGACCCTTTTGAAACTTGGGCAGTCTCTTTTCACCTGGAAAGCACCTGCTATTTTATGTGTAGCTCATAAAAACAATCTCGGTAACCACTGCTTTACTGTTGCTACATTTAAACCTTCTCCATTTCATGGAGACTGTACAGCAGCACCAGCTCTTTAACAGAGTTAAAACCCACGGTAATTGCAGATTGTCTCCAAGTCCTAGAACTGAATTTTTAACCATTCCTTGTGAAATTTCCTGCTTTGTCTTTGGCTTGGTGTGCCCTCCCACACATTCAGGCCTTCATCTGGGGAGCCCTCCTGCAGGATTTGGGCTAATGTCTGGGTTTGGGTTTCATGTGTGCACCCGCAGCAATGAATGTCTTGGTGAAGAAATGCTTAATAGCTAAAATTGTGGTTAAAGTTATGGAGCTTTGTTTTTCATTTGGCTATGTTTCATCCTGTTCTGCATGGGCAAAGTTTTTAGACTCTTACAAAAGTAAGTAAATTGGAGATTAAAGTTACTGCATAGTTTATAGAATAAACTATGTTATATAAGTTAAATACTGTCAACAAATAAACAAGTTTGTTTGGGTTGAGGGTTGTTGAGGGTGACAAATGAAGATGCCACAAATTTGACATTTAAAGAAGGTAGTGGTGTTGAAGCCAAATGTCCTCAGATGAAGACAACAAGAATTGCCAACTCATCCCCAAAACTGGATCTCACTAGCATTGCAGAAACAACTTGGCAGAAAGCTCCTGCCTTCAGGTCACTTCCCAACCAAGTCTATGAAAAAATCCTGTAATTGGCTGGCAAGGCTATGAAATTATTTATACGTGTTACTTGGAGTATTTGAAAGCTAATGTGCTAGCCACATTGCTAGCCTGAGTGATAACATAATTCATGGTGCCCAGTATTCCCCATTTTAAAATTGTTGCTCTTAGTTTTCTACACCTTTTTTTTTTTGTTAAACTTTAGTGGTTTGAATTGAAATTTTCCGTTCTGGATATTGGACTCAGACTGACGTGTACAGGGAGGAGGTGGAGAAAGGGTCTAAAACTTCCTTGACAAAGACTAAATATCAGAGAACAAAGAGAACGATGATTTTTCTTTTCTTAAAATTCTAGCAGGCTTTGACCTGATGTTTAACAAAAGGTAGGAATTTGTATTAAGTGACTGGGCCTTGCTACTCATCTAAGAAGGTTAAAATAATCCAACCTTGATCCAGCTGTAAATCCTTTAAAAATGAGATTGGAATTGTGACCGAATCAAGAGCAGAGCCTTGTAAAAGTTAAATGGTGGCATTTTATTTGTTCACAATATTGTTTACTTGATTTTGAGTTACTACATTGTATAAATTACAATGAGAATTTGAGCACTTCTTGTTAATTGATATTTATCCTGTGAATATAATAGTGCATTGTAGCCCATCTGGAAAGCTGGGATGGGCCCACATTAGAGGATGATCCTAGGACAGATGATTCTTATAATGGCAAACTTTATTAATGAATTAATAAACTCATTTGATTCTAGCACCGTCAGTTGATGGACACCATTCAAAATACTCCCAGTGCTTTATATTTTCAGGCCTGCCTGCTTACCTGCAGTAGCGTTCATTAGTGCTCTTTATTACAGTCAGAATTTGGGGTTTGGGTATCAGAGATCTGAACTACTGTTTGGGAGATTTCTCTGCTACTTAAGATTTCTTCTAAGCCAAAAAGTAACATTTCTATTTTGTGAAAGTTCCTCTTTGCATAATAACCAAGTTGTTAACAGTAGCCAAGAAAGTCTGATTTTAGAACTACAATTTTTAAAATGTTTGTGCTGGAAGCAAGCTTCTGTTGGTCTGGTTCATGTATTACTGATCTCTGGTTTTCTTTTCTGGACGGAGTATGAAGTTTATGAATCAGTATGCTTTGGGAACACCTGAGTCCTTTCAACTTTTGAGGAGGAAATATTTTTAGATCATAAAGTCCTTTGATTTCTACTGCTAATAGCTCTTATGGCTACTTTAGTTTTATCTTGTAGTTTCAGTTTAAACCGATGAACAAAGAGTAATGTTGCTTTGATCTGTCTGTTTGGGTTATTTTTGGCAAGTAAAAGAAATTATTATCATCGGAGATGCAAAAATGCATGTTCTTTTAATTAATACATATTTGTTTTGATATTTTTGGGATCCAACATTACCCAACACAAAGCATTTCAGTCAGACACTGTAACATCATACACAGCTGGAACTGGACTGTTAAAAGCTCTAATGTACTGAGTTTTATTTTTTACCTACCTAAGTATGTATGCTAAATATAGCAAAACTTTCATCTGTATTTTTGAATAGACTTGAAAATTGGAGTTCTAAGTAGGCCAAATGTACCCAAGAGTACAAAAGCACATGTGGTCTATGGAGTATAATGATGGTGATCTAAGTCTAAGAGGGAGAAGTTGCATCTCTCACTAGATCAACTGTTGTAGTAGTGGGGAAAACAGACATGATTTTGTCATTGGGTCTGAGAGGATTCTTCAAAATATTCCTCAATTTGTAAATCTGACATTTCTGCCAAAATCTAGGTGATACATTGTGCCATGTGCCTTATCTTCTGCATAGGCATACTTGAAACACCTGTAAGTCTGTAGAGGTTTCAGATAACCTGTCAAGATCTTAAGATTTCTTCACAAAGAAGAGATGAAGAATGAAAAAAAAAAAAAAATGCATTTGTTAGAGAGGAGTAAGAAATAGAGATAACAAAAAATTCCCTATTATGGCTGCAGCTACTGGTTTGCTTACTTTTTTATGGCTCTGGAATCAAAGGTGAAAAGAGTATAAATCCCCTGTAGAACCGGAGAAGTTGTTTGCACTGTCTAGGCTGCAACTGTTTCTTTAACTCTTTCTCTTCTCTTTTTCTTTTTTTTACAAAGTGCTCTTCCTATATCTGTTTTTTGTATGTATTTACCTCCCTCGTCTCTCTCTTTCTCATTTTCTCTTGTTTCTTTCTCCTAGTTCATTTCCAGTTATCTGGCCCCTTGCTTCACTCTTCTTCATCTCTGTCTTTCTCTAGTGCAGAATAAGTTTATTTAGTCTCTTCAATAAGCAATTAGACATGAAAAACCATGTAGCATAGTCTATGGGATTGACTGAACTCTTTCACTTGTTAAGACAGACAATGCGGAATCAATATGTAATTGTTACAGATAACTGCTGTTAAGTTTACCAGTTCAAAAACTGCTTATCTTGCAGAAAGCACCAGCCTTTCACCAGGTAAAATTATTTATTTGTTTACTAATTGTGCTTTTCAATCTATTGGGTAAATTGCCTGAGCAGCTTCTGTTGTTGTTGTTGTTGAAAGACATGACAAAATTAGCTTGGATATTGTCTATTATCACCATTATCAGTATAAGCAGAAATGAATGACCGCTTTGGCTCTAATCCTTAGTGTCTGTTCACAGTTCAGACTTATTTTTTTTCTCTAATTTCATAATGCTCAAATTTAGTGGTAAGTGGAGCTTTCTTCATTGAATGGATTTATATTTAAAGCTAGCAGGACCTGGCATGTCCAGAACTAGTGATGATCTGCCATGAACAACAGTGGTGCAGATGCTTCCGGAGGCTGACGTGACAGGCGAATGTGGAATGCAAGATATTTTGAGTGTTACGGACCACTGATAATTAATTGGCTAAGAAGAAAATGGAATTTTTACAGTAGGCGAATGCTTACTAGTATTTATTGGAATTGGTTGGAAAAGGAAGATTTGGGGAAATGTATCATGAAGATTCTGGCAAGAGTGACATGGAAATGATTAGTGGAGATGTGCAGAGTCTAGTGTTATGCAGTGAGGATCAATTAAATCTCAAATAGTCAATGAAGAGGACTTGTGTTTGCTGTGTTGGCACTAAGTGAACACTGAATGCTGCAGTTGCTAGCAGATTTATTGAGCTTGGAAAAGGGAAAAATTTTCCTTTGGACATTTAGCTGGCAATGGAATATGCGTAGCATAGGAATATTTTTCCAAGGTAGGTACAAAAGGTAGAGAACAGTTGCAGAAACACATTTAAAAAAAAAAAAAAAAAAAANTCTTTATCTTCCCTTAGCTTCATTCAGTGCTACCTCAAGACTGTCCTTAGGGCTTCATGCCTCATTTCAACAGGTCACACCCCCTCTTTGAACAACGCTCGCGTCTGATCTCCAGCATCATGGATAGGGGATAATGGCCTCTCTGCAATGCTCCTTATATTATGCCTATAGATTACCTCCCTGACTGGGAGATGCCACCCCAGTTCGTTGAGACACTCCTTATCTATGTCTTTTTCTTCTCCCTGACCCCCTCAGCTGTAACATGTCTGCTAAGTCTAATTCCATGGTCACTAACCAGCTGTAAGCTGTACCCTGTGGCCATCCCATAATCACAAAAGAGATGCTTTGTTCTCCACAGTAGCTAACTGGAGTTGGTATCTCTTTATTTCATACCCACCAGGAAGATTTTTTGCACTTTGATTTGGTGCTGAGGATCTGAAACTCTCAGGCTGTGCTATAACCCTGTCATGAAATTCTGCAAAGGAGCAGTTTCTGGCCCAGTATGTCAATAGATCTTCACTGCACTAAGAATCAACAGAAAGTTGGGTCAAATTATAAATCTGTTCATCATGAATACCATTCTGCATTACAGACTTATAGAGTTCCCAATCTCACCTGTAATTTTTGCTTCTGATTTTGGTGTCTAGAAGTCCATGAAAAAATCGCATGTTAAAAGTTCTGTGTGTTGCTAAGGGCTAGTTTCCTGATATTCAATGTGGGCTTTTTTTGGAAATGCTGTAGTTTTCATATACTTTGACGGATTTGTTTCAAAATTTTCATAGCTATTTTGTAAACTATGATGAGAGATGAGTATTGTTTGCTGTCTTCTGGAAATGTTGCTGGTGTCTGAATGAAAAGTGGACTATGGTCATCTACCATTGTTCTGTAACATGTAATTTAATACTAAAAAATGAAATTCCACCCTTAATATAGCAAACAAAAAAGTATTTATAAGCTGAGTACATAGTATGTGTTTGGCATCTATGACAGAGATTTCATGGTTTTGTTGAATATTTATTTATTTTTTTTCCTGAGGTCAGTTACGAACTACATATAGTTAATATTTAGATCAAGTGCTAACTCCTTGTATTTACCAGACCGGGAGATCAGTACAGGCTGCGTAATAACATGCACCTATCCAGTTACCCTTAAGAGAGAAGGAAAAGTACACTTTCCATGGTAATGAGCATGAATTCTCAAAACAGCAGGTATGGGCTAAGAAACTAGTATATTTCTTTTATGGAAAAAAAAAATCAACCTGATATGTTTGGGTATACTGTTTAACACAGTTGTTTGCTTTTTGTCTTGAACACCACTAGTAAGAATGAGAGGTTAAATCTTCTCTACTTAGTGTTTGCAACTTGCTGACAGGCCATGAGAAACACTTTTTGGCCAATAAACTCCTTTTTAAAAGGTGTTATCAAAATAAAAAAAGTAATGTTTTAAATCATAAATCTTTATAGTGAAGTTTGGAAGAATGAAAATTTCAGAAGGAAAGATAAGTCTAAATCAATTTGACAGCTATGAAGAAGCAAATGTTTAATATTCTTGGTCTTTAAATTCTCATTTTTCAACTTTCCCACAATAATACATTTCTATAAAAGGAAAGAAAGTGCTTGGGAGAGAGAGGGGGCAAGAGGGCAGCACCCTAGTAAAAACATATATAAACACAGTTGCAGCTGTTTGGGGGGAACGATTCAGGGAAATACCTTAGCATACAGTAGGCAATCTGATGTCACACATTGACTGAACTTCAGTGCTAAAAAAGAACTAGAAATACTTTTTCCTGATCTCTGCCTGTGCTATTCTGAGAAGCAGTAACCCTGGTGGCTGGATGAATTTATCTGATTGGCAGAGACGGAGAGAAAGTTAATGGTCACCTCTGATGGGCCTGTCAAGGTGCAGATGTTTATGGAAGGATTAGCAGCTTGTCAGCAGTGACTTCTGATGAAGCAACTGCTTAACATATCCAAGAGGAGGTTTCACCATGTTTATACAGCACCCTTGAATGGCATCTTGCATTTCATGACACAGCTGCAAAAAGTATAAGGTGGCCCCGGGACTGCTGTGTATAAGGGCAGTTACTGATTTTTGATGGGGCTTACTGACTTCAGCTGTGTTCCACCTGCCTCCATGTGTCTGGCTTGACTGGCTCGTAGGAGAAGCTTTAAAGTCTGCGCTTCCCACCAGCATGTCCTCCAAGAAGCTGTAAAAAGGAGAGACATATGTAGAGATACTCAAATGCTGGTAAGGAAATTACAATTTTCTGTGTTCTACGTTTTTCTTCATGTGTCAAAGGTAGGCACAAGAATTAGCACAAAGGTTCAGAAGGTTGTCAAGAAATAGATTTTGGTACTTGTCTTACTTTACTCTGATAAAAGAAAGAATGCAGGGTCATGCCCTTTCTCTATGGTTCTTTTGCTAATCAGTGATTTGAAGGACCTGTACACGAAAAGCTCCCCACTGAGCTTACTAGATTGTATATAGCAGCCTTATTATTTGGTGTTAGTGTTAAATGTCCACTTCCTTCTCTGTCTCCACACAGATAAATTAAAACTTATTCTATGGGTCCCTGTGTTGACTGGATTGTACATAGTGCGAAGGAAAGATAAAGCTTTTTATTAAAAAAAAATAAGCTTAAAGCAAGAAAAATCTATTCTGTCTGCAAAAGGGTAATGTGCAATTGTGCGGTGTGTTGTTGTAACTTCAGCAAGAGTCAAGTAAGATGACCGTGTAATGTTGTAGCTGCTGCAGGACTCTTATAGTAAAATCTGTGGTGTCGTTATTCCCTTCTTCCCCACTCATTTTCAGGAGTTAGCTGCAGAGTGGAACAGTCTCCAGATATACTCTTGTTAGGGCTAGAGCTTGCGAATACTTGAGAGTTTCTTAGCTTTTGCAAATAGACTTGTTGCATTGTCTGCTGCTATTCATGTGCTTTATATTCTTCTTATATAATTTCTTGCCATTTACATGTATGGAGAATTGGCAGTTTTACATACCTAAATTGTTGTGAAGTAGATGGTTTTCGGTGGTTGTGACCTGATAATTGAATTGTATGATTAGGGTATTTAATGTGAGATAACATAAATAACAAGCGCGAGGCCTGCACAGCACCCCTGTAGCGACTGTGGAAAGGCTTGTTTTCCCACTGGGGATTCTGACAGTGTGCTTGGCGCAAGCATTTCCAGTGTAACAGCAGCTGCAAACTGCATTTCAAAAATCCCCTGTTGCAAGGTGAGACTGAAATCCTATTGCTGTCTGGTGTGTTTTTAATGTGAAAGGTCAATTTTTAGACACTGCACCTAAAGGAGTACCTGAGGAAAAAGGAGAGACTGTTTTTATTCTGAGCCCTTGTTTTGTTTGATAGCACTTGCAATAGGGACAAAGTTTTCCTACTGTAGGTAAGAAAGAAGTATTTCACACTGAATTCCTACTGCTTTTACCCCCAGAGGTAGCTGCCAATTCATGGTTTACACTAAGGAGTTTTCAAACTCAGTTTGCTTGGGCACCCACTAACCTTGAGAGCTCACACAGCAGGAAGGACGCTTGCCTCTGTTTATTTTCTTAGATCATGCTGTGATATATTCCAGCACGTTTCCTACTCTGGAAGTGCAGCCAGCCTCATACACTGTGAATTAATTCATAAACATTAATTCACATATTTACATCCATCTTTCACTTCTGAAGTTTTCTATCCCCGTGCCACAGGCAAGATTTATATTGCCATAATTCATCAATATGTGCCCTCTGTGTCTCTTGCTATCTGCATACCTCCTCTAGACTGAATAACCCAAGACCATTGCTGAAAATTCTTATCTTTACTTCTTCAAGGGTCTTTCTTAATAGTCTCCAGCCTTCCTTCATAGGATTTTTTTTTTTTTTTTT
>VZSV01000196.1:1124289-1143083 GCA_013398735.1 Nothocercus julius | reverse complement strand
AGGCTTTTTAAGATACTGATTTAGAATGTTAAACAGAAGGACTTCATACACACAATAAATTTATTTCCACTCCCCATGACCCATAGTTATCTGTGTTTATTTTGTTTGTTTTCTTTTGTTTTCCTGTGGTGGATGTCCTGTCTAGAAAACTAGGTATTTGGTCTAGGCTACAGTAAGCTATGTTCCTTGAATAGACATGAACAGTAATTTCCTACCTTATTTTGTAGCTTGCCTTCCTATGTAAGGATGCAGAGGTCCCAACTACTGTGATTTTTCATGGAGTGTCATGAATGATCAGGCCAACCACACCTTTCCACATGAACCACACTTTTCCACATGAAGCTCCTTGTATTTTAGTCTTGAAACCTTAGCTATAAGAATTAAGGCAATAAAAATCAGAATTTTTTTATCTGAAGCAAGAGCATGTTTTTTAGCTCTCACGGCCCCTGCAAATATAAGATGGGAGCTTCTCCAGGCTCAGCAAGTAAATAAACAAATCTTTGTAGTTATTCCTGAAAATGTCTCCTTATGTTCAATCAGGTCCAATCAGAGTTTTGACTTATTTTCATCAGAGTTTTGACTTATTTTCTACCTCCTTAACTGAGGTCGCTGCACATAGATAACAGCTCACACTGAGGCATGAGTTACCTTAGTTTTCTGATGGATGGTCAGTGCAGAGCTTAAAGCTATCTTTTTAATGATAAATATTTATATAATCCTGTCTATTTTTCACTTATTCTGAAAAATTACATGAAAGCTGAAAACAGTGGCAACAGGTATCTTGTGCAGGAGAATAGGTTTTCCATTTAAAAATAGAGAACAGACACTGATTTTGAGCCTAAGATGAATGTTTCTGGCAAAGCGGATTGAATTCAAAAGCTGTTCTGTTTTTCTCAGAAACATGCCTAAACAAGTGAGTCTAGCTCTTCATACTGTCAGACAATACCTGGAAGGAGGCTCATAAACACGGAAGTATTTTCAAATATGTTATTTTGGGGAATAATTGTTAATTTTAGAAAATACTTTGGGCCAAAGTTACTATTCTGACGGGGGGGAGGGAGAAGACGAAACTAAAAGATAAACTGAGCTTTGCAATGAGGAAAAAAAAGACATTAAAATGACTTTTTAGAAATCTGTGCTATATTTCGTCTTCCTGTCCCCTTGAACCACCGTAGTTTAAGGAAGAAGATAGCTGCTGACAGAGAAATCTCTAATAATCTCTATTCCAGCAATCCTTTTTCACTGCCACCCCCCATCTGCTCAGCTTTGAGCAATAAAACCCCAGTGCAGACTGAGAATAGCTGTATGGGTGTGATTGCTTCGGGTCTTGTGGGAGCAGCCCCCTGTCTCCAGGCTGGGTGTGATATGGGGCTGCAGGCAGCAGAAGCACGTGCTAGCTAGCTAGCTGCTGAGCATCGTGCCAAATCTTCTCCGCCTCAAGGCTCTTGGACATCGCTCGATGGCAGACTGGTCAGCTGACCTTGGATATATAGTCGATGAAAAATGATGAGTTTCAAAAATCTGCAGAGAATGCTGAACAAAAACTTGTAATACAAGATGAGCTTCCCATTCTGTTCAGCGCTGCCTCGCTCCTTGGATCGGGTTCACTGGCTGCTCTGACAGCCGTAGTCTGTAGCGGCACACCCTGGCTCGGGCTGTATCAGGGAGGTCAGACTTGTATTACTTTTTCTTTTTCTTTAATATACTAACATTTTTCCTCTTTCCTCCTGCCCATTCGTTTTGTTCTTGCTGCTCTGTTGCTCAGGCTCTTGCCTTTTCCTTTGCCGTAGCTCTACCCTCATGTTGGAACTCCTTCCCTTTCGGCTCTCAACTGTGAACCTTACATATGTAAAATGGATTAATTCTCATCCGTTTTAGAAAAAATAAATACAAGCATGTTTCTTTTGTATTAACCAAAGGAAAAAAGGCAGCAAGATCTCCTGTTCTCAGACCAGACAACTCTCTGTTGCTGTTTCCATTTTTTCCACTGCTCACCCACCACAAAGATACTGCGTTTTCTGCTCCTTCCTGTGCAGTATGCCAAGCACACGGGAGGGAGGGAGGCAGGCAGGCAGAGGGAGAAGTAATAACGCTAACTAGAATTCAAACAGACTCAGCTTCTGAGTAATGCGAGCACCTCCCTTCCAAAATGATTGAGTGAACAGGGCAAATGTTTTGAAGAACTCGATCCAAAAAATCAGAGAGGTGTACTTGAAGATCTCAGTTAATAAAATGGCTTGTCATGCCTCAGCTTAAAGCTCCACTAAATTACACTGAAATTACAGGAACTATTCACACACATGAAGTTCACTTGCTGAGCTGAAGGTCCAAGTTTTCCTCCCAATTGTATAACAGTTTCTGAAGTAAAACAATACTCTCTGCAAATTGTAAAATGAATGGACCCAAGAAGGAAATGTAACAGGAACAATGAGCACTTTGTATCTTTCCTCCCTTTCCTTAGTTTTGGCAGAATACTTCAGGAATGGAAATCATACTTCAACATTAACCAGCGTACATGAAGTGATTTCTCAACATTTTTGCTGTTAAAGATCTTAGGGACAAATTTGAAAGGCCTCAGACTCATGCATGCATAAAATGTTCATGTTCACCTTCCTGATGTTTATCTCTAAGTGTTCCTAATGAGCCTGCAGACAGGATGCAGCAAGGGGAAAAAAAAAACAGTTGTGCATTTAAATGACTTGGATGACCATACAGTTGCGGAGATTATTCTTTCTTATGCCTTTGCCTGTGTGAAACTGGGAGAAAAAAAAAAGTTCAAAAATGTGGCCTTGAAAGATATTTTTAAAGCAGATATTCAACTTGGATCAGTTGTGTGCACATAATTATCTACATACAAAGCCTGATGGCTATCTGGCACAGGTTTTGTGGCCAAGGAACACATTCCATGATTTATAAGGCACACCACTGTAAGCCTGCACTGCCTTCTTGTTTGGATTTGGACTGCTGCAGTGCTTGAGAGCCCTGCTTGTGGATGAGGAGTGTGTCAGGCTCTGTGCATACAGAGGACACAGAGATTTTTCCCTGCTCCCAGAGCTGTTTACGTGATCCCTGAGAAAAGAGAGAATTGGTAGAAACAAGTGGATGGGAGGCTTTAAGGAAGGAATGCAGACTGGCTGGGACATGGGCCAGGGGTGATTTTGGGCTAAGTTGGACAAGTTAGCTTAGTTTGTGTGTACAAAGTGTGTTTGTGTGGAAGCCCACTAAGAGATTTGTCATCTGTGAACACAAGCCATAGAGTAAAAGCTATGACTGCATTGTGCATTTTTTGGTCAAGACATGAGAATGGTTTCTCCAGAGGCATGTTAAGTGTCTCCTTTTCCCTGGAGATGTTTACAGACAGCTGTGCCTACAATGTTACTTTTTCTTTTTTAATGATTTTGATAATTTTTTTATTTTGAGGAAGACCAATTAAAAACTTACTGATTTTTTTCATCATTTAATTTTGAGACATTTGTCCACGTTCTTAGCCGAAACAGAATCGTGTGAGGGACAAAATGTGTGCATTGCCATGAAGACCTGATGGAATACTTGATAGATTGAATGATTCCTCCTAGATACTTGAGGAATCGTGTGAATTCCAGTTCCTGTATAGAATAGTAATACAACATGATCTCATGCAGTTTTCACATGGGGTGTTTTATTAAGTCGCCATAGGATCAGTCAACATGTGTACCGTGGCTTCCCTTTTGCCCATTTTTCTCAGCTTTGCCTGTGATCTTTCTAACAGTCTTAATTCCACTCTTCTATAGTGTGGAATTTGTGAGATTAAAACTAAGATTTTAACTTTCACAGTGAAAATGTTAATGCATTTCAATTGGAAGTGCAGGAATATTTGCCAGACTGGATTTCTAAGGTAAGACTGTGACCTGCACAAAAAGTGTTGCAAACTAAATTATAAGAGCAAGTTGGGGGTGACAGCTGGTGATCAGAAAGAGAAATATTAGTTCAGCTGTACTCAACTTTCCTCTGATTGTCATCAACGAAGCAACTTGTTGAGGAGTTGGTCCCGTTCTTTTTAACACTGACTTTGGTAGTCCAAGAGTCTGCTCCTGGCCCTGTTGAAATCTATATCAGTAATTACTGATATTTCAAAGGCTGCAGAATTAGGCCTCACTGCAGAGTACAGTTGATAGAAATCTTTTATTGCTATCATTAAAAAGCAACTGATTTTGGTAAAAAGCATCTGGCAGCTATATTTGTTCACCTCTAGTGTTGCAAAGGGAGGTCTGCTAATGCTGTTGGATTGGTTGGCACCAGTATATCTGAGGATTTCCAAAGCAGAGGATGACTCTTCATTTTGCACACAATGGTGATAAGCAGTTATGGTAAAACTGCAACTGTAGATAAAAGGTTTTTTTTTTCTTATTTTGGGGGGTTTTATTTATTTATTTTTGAGGTTTTTGGGGGGAGGGTTTTTTTTTTTTTTTTTCTTCACTAAATCAGGCCCCCATAAGGACAAACAGATGCTGAAGTGTTTCCAGAGAAAGGCAGAACAGAGGTAACTGTCCCTCTCTGCTTGTGCCCTACTGAATCCACCACTATGGGCTTCTGCTGATGATCAGTTATTAGGTAAATGAGTCATCGGGATCAGTTCTAGAGCTCGTATGTTCCTTCTGATGTTACTTTTCTGCAGTGTACATGCAATCCCCTGTTGTGCTATGTCAGTAGCTCAGTTTAAATTTGAACAGACAGTAGTGTTTGGTTTCTGTCTCTGTGAGAAGCTTTGCCTCCTGTTTAATGAATGGTGGTGTCTGTTTGAATCCCTGCTATGATATTTCTTCTCTCAGCCATACCTAGAACTTTCACAAGGGAGGCTTTTCGCAAACATCAGCTAAACGTAATGTTTTCATTTTATGCTATTGACAATACAGCATTTAAGAGGTTGTTAATATTGTAACCCCTAACCTTGATCTTAGTAACGCAAAAATCATTCATAATATTTTAATCTTTGTCATCAGGAAAACTTGTAGGACAATTCAAGTGTTGTAGATGTAGTTTCTGTAAGCTGTGTGTGAGATGCAGTGCTGAGTAAAGCCCAGCATTTGCTTGTTTTCCTTCTGTGATTAGATTGTCATAGTTTAAAATTGATATATTTAGTAAAGTCAAAATCAATATTGTAGATCAGCATATGGATAGTAAAAAGGGTCATTCATAAATGGCATTCTTAGGATTGTTTGATCTAAGGAAAAAAGGTGCCTACAGGAAAAGCCAGCCTTGTTGTAAGGCAGTGACAAACTGTAACTTCTAGGACTAGGTAAATCCTCGCTAACGTGAAATAAATAAGCCAGCTCTTGCTTGTGTCACTGCAGTCCCTGAGGTTGGAAGTGCTTTACCCACACGCTTAGCTGGGAGCAGCAATGTGCTTAAAGTTAAGCATGTCCTCCTTACTTGGCAGATACATGCTACTGTAAGATAAACAAGGAATCAGTATTAATGGCTACATCCAAAATGTGATGTTTGGGCCTTCTTAAAAAATGGTATTTGAGTTCCAAGCTGGGATTAAGCTAAAAAGGAATATAATCTTTCTCCTTTAAGAAGAAAGTTAGTTATCTCTATATTAATCTCAAACCTGAATTTCATAGCTTTCTCTTTTTTATAAAGCCTTTGGTGAGCAGTCCATACTCTAGGATCACAGGAAAATTCAGGCTGGAAGGACCTCAGAAAGTCTCTAGTTCAACCCCTTCCTCAAAGCAGGGCCAGTTCTGAGGTCAGAGTAGGTGATTCAGGTCTTTATCAAGGCTGCTCTTGAAAATCTCCAAGGTCGGTGTCTTCACAGCATCTCTGTCCACTGCTTCATTGTCCTCAAGGTGAAAAACCTTTGCCTCATAAGCGGTCCAGGGCGCTCCTGTTTTGGTTTATGCTTGTTGTCTCCCACCTTTCCCTACGCACCACATTGAAGACTGCGCTGCTCCCTCTGCCTAATGACTTCCTCACTGGCACTGGGAGGCTGCTTGTAGGTCCCTCCAACGCCCCCTCCCCTCTGGGCAGAGCAAAACATTTATGAAACTACAGGGATATTTGGTGTCATTCTAGCTATGTGCTACTTAATTAACGTGGACTGATACTTAAAATCCAGGTCCAAAAGCCAGTGCTTTTTTAAACCTGGGTGGGAGACAGGAAGGTGAGACAGTGGTGTGAGATTGGGTGTTGAAATGTTGAAAACATCAGTTTTGCATCTGACATTATCCAAGGTCCAAATGTCAACAACACGTTTTGCAAAAGAGCTGGCCCAGGTTTCCTTTTTCTAAATCTGTTTTAAATGTTTGATTAAAGGGTCGACACAGTGTGTCAATTTATTACAGTAGCCTCAAGTGAACGGAGCCTCCCAAAAGCAATGAGTAGAACTGGGAAAGCTCTGTGGAACCAGCCATAGGTATGAATCTAGCTTTATCTCCTTCATTATCTCTTCAAAGGATTATTTCTTCAATCAGTCTCTAAATCCCATTGCACAGGATGGAACAAAAAGAGGGAGAGGAAGTACACAGGGTCTGCTTTTTACAAAGCAGACTGCATTTATTTGTTTAAGTGAGACAGAATCTCAATGTCTTTACTCTTTTCACATGGAAGATTTAAGCAACTCATCCAGGCAGTTTGCCAGGCAGTGTGTGCATTTTTAGGCACTGACTCAAAGACTGTGTCAAGGCATATTAAGATGGGTGCCTGAAAATAATATATAGGAGATTTAGAAAAGCTATAAGACTGTCTTGCCACATTTGTGGTTGTTTAATAAAGGTGGGAGAGAAATTGCATTGTAAGTCATGAAAAGGTGATGAAAAAAACAAGTTAAATATTAAGCTAATACAGTATCAAGGGCTAAATGCCTCCTGATGGGTAGTTTTCAGACATTTTAGTATCATACCCTGAATCCAGTCCACTAACAAGCGGCTTCAAACCATGTCTTCGCCAGAAAAAAATATATATATATATATGTGGTGTTTAATTATTTGCTTGAAAGGAATTATTTCTCAGTGGTTTGTGTATCTCAGTATGAGACTCCTTTACATAACTAGGATAAATTATAACTAGGATTTACCTTTTAATTTGTGTGCATTAATACAAGTTAATCATACCAGCGCCACCCATAGTATATCATTTATACAAGATCAATTCTTAACCCTGGGCAGTGAGATGAAGGTAGCGATTTCCCCAAAATCAAGAAAAGCAGCAATCGTAGGTAAAGTTTTACAGTTAACATAAGACTTTTTTTTTTCTCTTTTCCTAGCCAGTAGAGTGTTGCTAATATTTCCAAATAACATGCTGCTTAAATTGCATATTTAGTTTATATATCTAATATACTTTTAAAGGCATACTAAGTTTTTATAGAGGTGGATCACAGCAGATGGTGCTGTTGTGTCTTGAACAACTCTCTAGGACATGAAGCAGCAATGGCATGGTAAAGATTCTGCCTCTGGGGTGTTTACAGACAATCTTAAAGAAATTTTGCTTAATTAAGAAAGCACAGGAATGATTTGGTGAGGTTTTGTACAACTGTAAGATCAGTACCAAGAAGAAAAAGCTGAAATGTAGGTCATGTGGCAAAGAGTGAAATGGGCAATGCTGGGATGAATTAACTGCACAACTGAGTCAAGACATAAAAGTTTATTTGTCTATTAAATAATTAGTGCTTATGGTTCTTAATTAAGATCATAAAAGGATATGCCTAATCTGATATTGCATTTTGCCTCCATCTATTTGGATGACAACTCTTGCATAGATTAGATAAAAAAGGAAATTACACAAAAGCATTCTGTTAATGAGTATATTAAAAACATTTATGTTCCATCTTTACTTTGTACCAGGTATTAAAAGCGCAGATTCTTTTTCAGGTCTGAAAAAAGACTTGTGAGTCTGAAAGTATGCCACTTTTTACCTTAGCTTTTCTTAACTTGGACATCTGGACTTTGGCAGTGTAACCACTGGAGTGACCAGTTACCACTGGTCGTGTGGCCTGAGAGCTACTCTGGTCCTTTCTGTTATGTTCTTCTATTTTGGCTCTTTGGAGCAGTAGACAGCAATTCCTGGATCCCAGTTCTACTGAGCCAGCTGGGCTCTTAGACCCTGTTTGCAGATGGGAACTGTGTTGCTCTGCTGCTGAGAGATGGAGGACAGTAAGAAATATAGGCTCTTTTGGGATATTGGGAGATAAGGCAGCTCTAAGACAGTGGTAAATTAGGGCAGCATTAACTCACAGGCCAGGTCTGAACCTGTCTTAGTCATGTAAGTAGCCTACAAGATGGATAATATAAAGGGATTTGGTCTAATGCGCATTATCTTTTTTTTTTAAAAAAAACAGATAGATATAGTTATATTAGGAGAAAGCCGTCCCATAATGAACTCACAGATGGTGCCACAATGATTAGGCCTGGGTTTCCTTCTGTTTATGGTAGGCAATCCCTGGAGCAGATGAAGTGGAGCTGCTGTGGTGACTTAGCGCAGTACAGGTAGAGAGGCAGATTAACAGAGTTTAGAGCACCGTCACAAGAGTACCCATCTTGTCAATATGTATTTTTTCCCTCCTGAGGAGTTGATCAAGTATGGCTGAGCTGAACTATCTTAGAGCCTTAATTTATTCCTCAAGAGTATGAGATACTTTCTATATCATATGTGTCTGAGCGTCACCTCCTTGCCACCATCTTGCTTCTGTGTGCTATTAAATATGCTCAGCCTCTGAAAGGTTTTCTTAAGGCCAGAGAAGGTGGATGTGATTGAGAGAGCAATTCACTGAATACTTTGGACCAAGCTGATACCCTCAAGATGTAAGCAGAATTTCCTACTGAGATGAACAAGACACAACACTGGAAAGGTGTTGACTTGAAATGGTGTTTTGATGTTATTACATATTTAGCATATCATTGACATTTTATAAAACCACAGACTTTGAGATGTGGCAAAAGAATGTGGAAATGCAGACACAGTGTTAAATTGACTACTTTAAGTAGCTTATGTTTTTATAGAGGAAAGCTGCTTTACAGGCTGTTAAGAGGAAGATTAGCTTGTTTAATGTTTAGCTTCATTCCAAGTAGAGCAGTGACTAAAAATTTAGTCTGAGGGAAACTGAAGAATTAACACAAGTGTTTTGACTTAATTTGAATATTATTAGTGATAAGATAGAGACCCTTGATGTAGAGTTCAGGCAATAAGCTGTTTACAGAATGTGAGTTTCTTTCTTTGAACTGCCATCTCCTTATCTTTGCACGCACAAAACTATTCCAGCCTTCTCAAAGTTGATCTTTGGAGGCTGGGTTCCTGCTGCTAAGCTCTATAAAACATTGAACATATTTAATTAAGAGGCTGCCAAATTAAACCAGCCACAAACATTAGATAATCTATAAATAGAAGATCAAATCTGAGTCTGGGTGTAGTAAATCTCAAAACTTCTGGGTATACTACATCTGCAAAGTTTGTCAGTAGAGCGAATTTGCAAATTCTTAGATTCATTGGTAGAGCTGGCAACCCTTGCCCTGCTAATTGATCGCTTCAGATAGGAAATTAGACAGTTCCACCCCCAGAGCCATTATTCTCTGTGTCCAGGAGTAGCTTTCTAGAGGAATGCATTGCTACTTGAAACTTTTCATGATTTTATAGCCCATAGCTAGATTTGTGATGGCTCTGGTTGCCTCCCCTCACCTACACAGGAACTGAGGAGAGCGAACAAAGTCTCTTGAACTAAACTAAATATTTCCCCAAGGTCCTGGGCCTTCTGGATGAAACTGCAATGTCCCCTACTAGAACCTAGTTTTAATGACCAATCCCATCAGCGGTGAGCTGGGGGCAAGCTCACTCATGGGAGTTTCCTGCCTGGAGAATGCGACCTTGAGGAGGTAGTCAGGAAGAGACAAATGTCTTCCTCCAAGAGTTTTTGCTGTATTAGGAGCTGCTCCTTGGGCTGTGGGTAAGAGCATGTTTCTACTGTCAAATACATCTTTTTGCTGCACTGGAAACAATCAGTAGTTACAACCTGAGCCTTGCCACAGGGCACCTCTATACTCTTACTAGGCCCAGCTGAACTATTTTGGAGCGATGAGTCCCAACTATCCTATGACAATTTATGGATTTCCACTTAGTCGTCTTTCTTGACAGGGAAAGTGATAGAACACTGGAACAGATTGCCAAGAGAGGCTGTGGAATCTCCTTCTCTGGAGATATTCATTGGATGCAACCCTGTGTAACATTCTGTAGGTGAACCTGCATGTGCAGTGTTGGACTAGATGATCTCCAAAGGTCCCTTCCAACCTTAATGATTCTATGATTAACTTAGGCAGCACCTTCCTCAGGACGTGTTGCTTTTTTATTAGTTATGTTTAAGCATGTGTTGTGCCATTGCTGATGTGAGGGCTGCAGACAGAAGATGGTGAATGTCAGTATCGCCTCCCTGAGCGCACCCTATGGTAACTACAGAAAATGCTGCTAACAGCAATTGGACCTGTTCCAGGACTGTGCTTTGACTTACCGAGCAGGATTCTGGCATGTATGGTTATTTAAATTCTCCTGTAAGGCAGTGTAAGGAATTCTCCTGTGAGGCAAGCAGCAGGATTAAGATGTTTTTACCTTTACTCACTTTTAAACTGACTGAATTCAGCCTTTTGTTTTATTGCTTGGTAGTGTTATAGAACACACATTTTCCTATTTCTTGCCTTGAAATAGCAAAATAAGTCCCCAAACTGTTGCCAGCAATTACCATCAGTGCTTCTACAGCATGATTGCTTAACACATGCCAGTAGTCCATCTTCCTTTGCCTGCTCATTTAATGAGAGGCCATAGACTCTTATCTTCCCTTTTCCCCGCCCAAAATATTCTTATGTCCCTTTACTGGTGTTTCCCTTAGATCACAGATCTGCAATTCAATACCATGCAACTGTTTGCTTCTCTGCCTATTCCCAGGGAAGAGAGATGGCTAAAGAGAGTGAGAAGAGATGGAGGCAAAAAAAAAAAAAAAAAGCCTGGTTAGAGCAAAGCTTGGTGGCTCCCAAGCAATTTGACTCTTGAGGCAGTGCATAGAGCCATCATTTTGCTTCTGCTGTTCCCTCGGTGCTTGCTGTGGGGAGGTATGGTGTCTGCCTGGCCCTTTTATCCCTGTGGTGTAACCTGATGTCTCCAGGTGTGTTCTTGGCCCCAGCAGGTGGTTCAATTCGGTGGCCAATGCCTGACAGGCTGCTGGGCAGGCGAGGTGATTTAAGTCCTGCCTGCAATTGAAGGTATAATTCAGGCCATATGTGAGGGCTGTGCATGCAGAAGCAGATGGCGAGTGAACACAGGGTAAGGGGAGAAGTAAGCACTGAGTCAGCAGCAGGAATGATTGAAATTTATCCAAAACGTATTTATTGCCTAAGAGTTGGGTAGCAGCTCCAGTACTGCAAGCGACCGAGGCTGATTGGCAGCTGCGCCCCCTGAAAGAGACACGGGAAACTGCCCCCTCCATCAGGGCCTCGTTCTTCACAACGAAGCCTGACAGCTCTCGGGTTACCCATGTGCAAATCAGTAAGGCAGAGGAGGAAGCAGACGGCAGTTTTCTGTTGCAGGGGAGGCACTGTCGCGGGTCGCCACCGCTCCCGGGCTGAGGGAACTCGCATGGTCTGCGGGGCCCCGCTGGGCGCAGGAGCATCTCTCCATGGAGTTGCCCTCTGCCTTCCTCCGGCCTCGGCCTAAATAATTTTTTTTCCACTTTCCTCGTTTACTAGTGATCTGGATTTGGGTTTCTTGTCTGAATTCAGTGAGTTGGAAATGCCATAAACTGTGTGGACATCCTGAGGTGACTGATTCACTTTACTTATATGGAAGGATATGGTGTTTACACTAGGCCTTTAAACTTGGTTTCAAAGCAGGTGTTCTTAGCTACATGGAGAGGGTAAATAATTCTTTCTTGCCATTTAGGCTGGATCTGAGATTTTTTTAAGAGAAGAAAGCAACACAAGGGGCTTTGCTTGCCTGGTCATTACTTACTTTTCCTAACACCAGCCAATGCAACGTCCATATTCTCCCCTCACCGTTTCCACTTCCCATTACGCGGCTGTCTGAAATTGTGCCCATTCTGTAGCTCCCCTTCCCACTTTCTCTTGTGTTTTGTCTTGCAGCTATGGGTGAAGCTCCAGGTATGTTTGGATCTCTCTCTCTTCTCTGCTGTTGGGGATGCTCTGTTGCTCAGGGTTTTGTGCTGAGAGCTGTAGGGGAACTTGCAGGCTATTTCTAAAGTATATTTATGAGACATTCTGGTCAGAGCACTTATACACCAATGATTCCAACCATATTCAACTCTTTTCATGGCACCTCTTGCTGCTTTCTTCTTTCACCCCTCTTGACAGCAACCCCCCAAACTCTGTTGCTGCCTTTGCCTTCTTCCAGCACAGGCAACTTGAGAAAGTGAAAAGACAGAGATAACGAGCCAAGGAGAGCATGTCTCTCATCTCTTGTATTAATACTCAAGACAGAGGCCATTTTCACTGGGAACCAGTCTCGGTGATAAAACTAATTTTTTCCTGGATAGTGATTGGGTTAAGTATGAGATTAACAATGACAATGATTAAATTTAAACTGGACTCAGACATAACTTGCTCTCACTCAACAGCGGCTTTCACAACACAGAAGAAAAAAAGAAATTAAGACAGATGGAAAGTGGAATATGTCAAGCTCAACTATTCTTTTTTAGGCTACTATTGGAAGTAAATCTGTCTGGATTGTGAAAGGAGAGAAATAGCCTGGTTTTGGAGGTGCTAAGTTACTCAGAAAAATTCCTGATATTTTTTGGCTTTGAACACTATGACTTCCTGAACATCAAGTCCAGAGAGAACACAGTAAATTTGCATTACTTGTAGTATCAAATAAAAGAAATATTTTTACTCTCATGATTATTTTCCTCTATTATTAGATGATTAAAGCCTATTGACATTATCTCCTCCTTCCCTTTTTCATTAATTTATGATGACTCTGGCTGACATCACTACCTTGTCGTGGTTTGAAACTGTCAGTGTTTGGTTGGCTTGTTACTTGTTTATATTAGTTTTTTTTTTTTTTTTTTTTTTTTTTTTTTTAATAACAAAATGTGGTGTTGCTCAGAGGGGAGTTGTTTTGTTTTTACAGAATTTAATCTTTGATTTACATTGTTAAATTGTTTACATTGACATGTACCTTTTCTCATTAGAAAAAAAAAAAATGCAGATTGCTCTGGACTTATATACTTAAAAAAAAGTGACTCCATACATTATTAACTTACACTAACCATGTGCAGTCTAAGAAAGTTTCCAGAAAGCCAACAGAAACTGTGGTTATATCGAACCATGACTCCTAATGCAATGATTTACATTTTGGTCTGCTGCATATAGTGCTTAACAAAAGATCACTTGGAGAAATTTGTTCTGAATAATGCTATTAGTAAACCAAGGCTTTTTGCTTCAAATGGCACATAAGAGTAGGATCTCTTTCTCTCTGAGAAGAAATATGATAACAGGGAGTCCTGCTTAGTTTATAGCACAGTTTACATTTCTGGGTGTGACCTCAAAATGGTTGTGTATCCTAATTCCCTGTAGATGTTTTTTTGGCACCTAACTGAAAGCAACTGTCTTGCTGAATAGTCAACATAATTTAGAATGCATTATCTACAAATCTATAACCACATTAACTGCCATGTGTTGAGATTTGTATTCTGCTGCATGAGTAGACAGAAAATTTCAACTTCTAGGTCTTCAGATTTCTGAGATGTTTGTGTTAAGATCTACTTTCATCCTTGGGTTTTCAAATGGAGGACCAATGTATGGGTTTTCAGCTGAGAATCATAGATTACCTAACTGTTTTTTACTTATTGGAGAGAGGACTTTTAGGATAAGACTAGGAACTGTTGATTTTGCCTTATGCTTCAATTTTACAGTTTTATAACAACTTAAAAAGAATATCCATGGAATCAGGATGTGGAATATTTTGCATGTTTAGTTGAATACTATCCTTATTTTGTCTAGCATGCTGTCCTTAGCATGTTGATTTCATTTTAAAAAATCAGCCATTGTGGTAGACAGATGTTCCTGAGGAGCAGAGTTTTGCTGCTCATATCACTCTCTTGGCTGAATTGATTAAAATTGCTTTATTCCTGCGAATAAGGCAGTGAGTACTTCTGTAGAAGTTAAAGGAGATAAGTGCTATTTCTGTGATATGCCTGAGTGCAGGATTGTGCTCTGACAGAGTGTCTGTCATCCAATGGCTCTGGAATTTGATGTGGCTCTTCAAGCTTACTCTTACTGGAGTTCACCTAAGCTATAGCAAATTACAAGCCAGTAGCAAAATGGACAGGGTTACAGGCAAACTCAATACCCAACCTCAAACATGCAAGTAAGAATCCGTGGCTGAGGAGCAGACCTTTCTTCTCCAGGCTCAGACAGCTTCCTTTTAAAAAGTATTCAAGGGCTATTTATATTATGAGGATCTCTATAGACATATTTTACAATTTCAAATGGCAGTACTTGCAATTCAGACCTGATTAACAAAAATACAGGGAGTGAAGTAGCTGGCATTATATATACGACTATGATTTACAAGCATTCTTCTCGTTGTACTGGGAGATGAAAGTTGGAAGAGAAGGATGATCATCATTAGAATATGGGAATCTTGACAGCTATATTAATCCTTTGCCTATCTTTTTTTTTTTTTTTTCTCCCATAACTAGGCATTTGGCTGCTCTTCATACTTCTGTTTTACTGGGAAAGAAGTGAGATTATATAGACAGATGGAGGCACATAATCTAAATGAGAATATGAGGAGCTGGAAGGGAAACAACTAGTAACTGTGTAAAAAAATAAAACAGTCTCAAGTAAGATTTCCACAGGAGAAATTCTGCTTAGTATATAAAATGACAATCACTCATTATCTTCTGCCCATAAAGAGCCTATGACTCAAAAGAGTACAGAATAAGTAATGGCTACTGGCCACAGCACTGGACTGATGATGAAAAAGCCTGAAAGCTTGAGTTATGTTCTTTACAGTGCTGGCTTGCTTTGTTCTAGTCCACTCCTCACTTCATTTCACCTTGTCCTCCCCATCTTAATCATACATAAGCATCTGAGATTGCTGTTCAGCTTATCCTTTATGTTTTTTGAAGGCGATCAGGTCTCCCGTTCTTCTATCTCATGAGTCTCATGCCTTTGATCTTTCCTCGTAGGTCACATTTTCTAACTATTTGCTCATTCTCACTGCCCCTCTCTGGACTCTATAAATATCTTTATTTGTGGTGTCTATGACTGGACACATTAGTTCGGGCTTTCTCCTTCCGAATCTGGAAGTGTATTTTCTAAGGATGTTGAAGAGCAAGAGCACCAAGTAGGAAAGAAAAAAAAAAAAAGAAAAAAAGAAAAGGGAGAGACTGTCTTCAGGTACTCTAAGCTTGGGCACTAGATCCTAATATTAAATCATTAATGTTCTGTTTTAAGCATTACTAGCATATGATTTAAGCCTATTTGTATAGCTACAAGTACCCATCACAAGCTTCCCTTGCCTTGCTGTTAGCTTAATGTGACATTTTAGACATGTGGCTTTTTGGAAACAATTACAGTCCAGATTTGTAAAATTTGTTTGGCTACATTAGGATCTACTGAGGTCACACTACTTTATCTGGTATGGAAAGAGCCCGAAGATGGATGCCATTGTGAACCATGAAATGTTTTGCCTTTCTTCCACTGGTGATGTGTAGTATTAGAAATGATACAGCAACTTTTTTGAGATTCATTATGGGGGAATAGCGCTTCATCTTGTTATAGTCTCCCACGTGAGAGAAGGGTATTGGAGCTGGGGAGAACAGATCCAAACGTGGGAATGCTAATTAATTGCAGTGTCCACAGCAGTGTTTGGTTGCTTAAAATGCCACATGCATACTGTTCCTCTCAACACTCCAAGCACCACTATTCATTCTGAAATTTGTTGATGAATATCTTTTGCCAGATTGTCCTATCTCCTCAATTGTATAGAGTAGGTTGGGCACTACAGTTGTTGGTATTTACTTGAGTTTTATCTCTAGGATGTTGTTATGTATATATTTGCTTCCTAATCCACCCAACTCCCCTCTTCCCACCCCCTTCCCCCTTGCCCCTCCCCTCCAAAAAAAAAAAAAAAAAGATGTCAGGCTTTCTAACTTGGTGCTTTGTCTCAGAATTTGCCAGCTCACTTTAATCATAGAATCACAGAATCATTATAGGAGAAAAAGACCTTCAAGACCATCAAATCCAGCCATAAACCCATCACCACCCTGCCTGCCAAACCATGCCCCTTAGTGCCTCATCTACACCTTTCTGAGAACAGAAGCTGTGAAAAAATAAACATGATAATACATTTAAATAAGGGTGATCTTTCTTTTTCAGCTGGGATCTTCCAAACCCGTTTGGACGCAGTCCTGAGCCACCTGCTGTAGGTGACCCTGCGTGTGCAGTGGGGTTGGACTAGATGATCTCTAGAGGTCCCTTCCAACCTTAAGCATTCTAGGATTCTATGATCTGCCTTTTGCCATGTCTAGAAAAGCACGTGCCAGTTTTTCTGAGCCTTGGAGAAAGCTGCATGTCAGTGGAGGCTTTACTTGTCCTGTACTGCCTTTTTGGCCAGGCTGGCTCTGGGAAGCTGAGTTCCAAAAGGCAGCTCTTACCTGTGCTTTCAGCAAGACCTGTGCTCATAGGCATCCGAACACCACTTGCTTCAAATGTTGCCAGCTAGGAGGCCTGAGAAAGAAGTTACCTGGCGTCAGGAGAGTGAAAAGGCCTGGCTCAGGAGAAAGAGGGGAGCAAAGCTGGTGGGACAAGGGCAATTACAATCCCTGGCTATCCATGGGTCTGCTGGGGAGCGTGGGAGCTGGTAAAGAAAGCGTAGGGGCTGGAGGGCAGGGAGCACTGAGAGAAGGAACTGAATAAGGTCACATTGGCTATGGTTTGGACAGGGGGTTAAAATCCGAGTGCTGAGCAACTCTTTCCTCTGCTTTTCTTTCCTAAGAATATTTAGATAACTTTTTTTTTTTTTTTAAGAAAAAAATAATTCAATTGCAAATTACTGTATAATCTTCTGCTGGGAAACTCATGTTCCTATACACAATATTCAGCTATATGTCTTTGTTATTAAATATGTATATACATCTTAACCAGTTGTGAACAGAAAGTAAACAATAAAATTTGAACAGACTGACTTTGAGAAAGACTGGTAGCATGTTTCTGGCTTGAGCCCATGGTTAAAAATTGAGGCCATTTGGTGATCATTGTACATATTCACATGTTGCTGATCTGGGGAAACTTGTTTCAATAGCAATAACTGTATGCCTACAGTTAGTGAAGATGCCAAGGGTGCTAGCTGAGAGTATCAGGACATAACTGTCCTAGCAGCAAGCTAATACATTTTGGAGCACAGAGCTATTTGTAACATTTACGAGGGAGGCCCCCAAGCCCAGTGAGCTGCTTTGGATGCAGCAGTCAAAGGGTCAAATTCTTTTCTCTGTTGCTCTAACATTGTTCTGTGGCTCCACCAGTGAAACTGAAGAGGAGGATTTGGCTCGCAGCCTATTTTTAATTTGCACGTATGGTATCAATTTTGGAAGCATTTTCTGCTTGTCCTCACAGTTATAAAAGGGTAGAAAAATGTATTTATTCTGTTCTCCAGTTTTAAAAAACAGACCTTTGTTAACTCATCTCTCAATTCTTGCAGTTTTTAGGTACTGAATTATTTTCATTTTGATATTTTGCTGTGGGATTTGCTGTTCTCTTACTAGGCATTTCTGCTGCCTGTCCTGAGGGGAAGGTTGCTCTGGAAAAAAGTTTGCCCCAGGAGAACCCCATCTTCTCCTGCATGTACAGACAGTGCTGAGCCAGACATAAACTCGCTGGTCCCCCTCCTGACTGCAGCCATCAGAGCCTCCATCTTCTTTCCCCTGCCTTCCCATGCAGTTTTTTCTTTCTCCCTCCCAATTGCTTCCTCCTTTGTCTGTCTTCCCTCCCTCTTTTTGCACTCTCCTATTTTCCCCCTCTTTCACACGGCATAACACAGCACAGCATCAAAATTTGCACGTGGCCATCTAGAGGTATTCTCACTTGACTCTTTTAATAGGCCTAAAAAAAATTTCCCTAGCATAAGATACGTTAACAAATAGCATAAGTATTTAAGTAGCAGCTGAACAACAGTGGCAGGCCGCACATGATAAATTTAGCGTTTGTCGTGCTCACAGGAAATAAGATGCCCGGAAAACCCGGGAGGTGAGAATATTCCAAAGTAGGAAATGAGCCAAGCTGACTCACACAGCAGCCAGTGATACCCTTGCTACCTCGGCTAACAAATCGCTGGAAGCTCTCATTATTTCCTGCAAATTGGCACTGCAATTGCTTCTAGCTATTTCCCCGAGCTCCTTGGCCCCTCTAATATTAGTAGTTCCTAATGATGGAAATAGGCAGAAAAGCAGGAAGTTCTAGTACCCTCCTCTGTATTGACGCTTTTTTATATGGAATAAGTATTATCTGCATAATGCTCTACTACATTTCTCTTTTATGAAAGACAATCTGCTAATTGCTGAACTAACTGAAATCACCTTCTAACTTAAACTTTGCATTGCATTCCTCCATATGACTGTAAAAGAACTTTAATACCTACACATCAGTACACTCGTGTCCATATGAGACAGAAAAAAAGGTGCAGCTTCCTGGAAAGCTAATACTTCTTTCCAGGAAGGCATCAAGGAGACTAGCAAAGCACACAATTCCCATGAAGTTGGAAATCTGACAGTCACTAAAGCTTCCTGGCTTATTTGCAGGAAAATGAACTGACAAAATTTGTTT
>VZSV01000196.1:1101108-1117323 GCA_013398735.1 Nothocercus julius | reverse complement strand
ACTCCAGGTGTGGCCTCCCCAGGGCTGAGTAGAGGGGCAGGATCCCCTCCCTCGCCCTGCTGCAGACGCTCCTCCTAATGCCCCCCAGGATCTCATTGGCCTTCTTGGCCACGAGGGCACTGCTGCCTCATGGGCAACTTAAAAAATCATCTGTATTACAGCAGGTGTTTTGTGGGTATGTGTCTTTTAACAAGTCTTTTAAGGAAAAAAATATGTACTTCTCACTTGGTGAGTCAGCAATGCATCCTTGGATCTGCTTTTTTTTCCTTCCCTTCCATTTGTATGGACTCCATAATTGCCAGCTCTGAGAAAAGCGAGCGGTAAGAGAAAGCTAAAGATGGAGACCTGGCAGCTATTTCTGAAATAATTCAGAGGTAGATCACTGCAGCGGGAAGTTCAGCGCACCAAAATGCAAATGGTAGCCAGTCACACTGAAAACGTATGGTGCAGCAGGTATAACGCCTATGTCTGTGAAGAACAGAGAATACTGAGTCTCACCCCTACATTCCGGTTAGTTTGTCCCTATTGCTTGATCCTTTCTTTGCAGCTTTAACACTATTTTACTTTCCACCTGCAGCACCAGGGAACTGCAGCTCCTTCGCGAGAGCAAGTCCCTTGCTGCTGCTGCTGCTGCTCCTTTTTTTCCTATTTGGCCACATTATAGGCTATTTGCTCTAGGGCATGCTGGACTCCCCATGGGCTTTAATGAAGCGCCCTGATGCATAAGCAGGGACAGTTACAGTTGCAAAACTAAAATCACATAAGTGTTCATGCTAATGGACAGATTAGAATGCTAGTTTTAGTTGTGAGAAATTCTACTTTTTATTTACTTATTTAGAGATGCATGTTAGAGCTAGTGCTTTTAACTACAGTACTCATGAAAAGGAGATTAAAGCAGCAGACTGCTAGGATTGGTCTTTTTTAAGCATTTTTAAAACTGACTCTCAGCAGGTTTCTGGTTTATATCATTTGGAATAAAAATTGCCTTCTGGCAATTAATATGCTACATTTCTTTCCTATGAGGAATCCTATTAATATCTCACTCTTTACAGATTTACCATGGTGTAAAAGTTTAATCTAAAAATATATAAGGTTCCCTTTTTTATTGTAACTTTAAAATTGGCAGTGAGCAACCACTGCAATTTGAAAGTAGCTATTTCATATTTTGGTTAAGATTGTTGATCTTCTTTCCCTGAGCTGAGGTGTATTTTATTTTTTTCTTTTGCTCATTTTAGGCAGAATAGAATAGTAAGAAGAGTTCATTTTTTTTTTCTGTTCATATATTGCAAAAAATATTATCCTAATCAAAGAATAATTTAAAAACAGACCTGGTGTGTTTATAATATCCTTTTTTTGGATATTCTTGTTTGGATTACCGCCTGTCTTGATCACTGCCTGCTTTTCTCTTCTTCATGTAGTTTTTGACTCTGAGAGTGTTTTCTGAGCTTCTTAAAAACATTTGTTCCATAATTATTTGTGTTTTCCAAACAGTTATTAACAGTTTTCTAGGAACATTGTTGTCACAGTGCCTCTGCTGTGCTAAATTTTCGGTTTGGAAAGTTTTAAGCTTCAAGTGTGCTGATCTAAAGCCACTTAGTAGGAGATAGACTGACATTTCTTTCCAAAACCATGTCGTGAATCCCTTCAGCTTCATGTTGTGTGTTCAGGCAATTTGCTTACTTAACGAGAATCACAGTTTAGTCTTGAAGAGCTAAACTTTTTTATGAAATCAAAGGCTACTGAGTATTTCCAAATAAAAAAGGACTGGTTATGCATGAAATATATACCCTTGAGGACAGACTATTTCTTTGAATGTGAATACATGTGGGCACTCACATTGGCTGGTAGCACAGATCACCACTCTCTGACTTACCTTTACACTGAAATTTAAGAAGTATTTGTAGAGTTTACAAGCTCTATGAAGTTTCAGTCTGTTGACAAAAGAAAGAAAAAATACAAGTGAGCCACATGCAATTTTGAGTCATCTGCTAACTGACTATAAATCTACCACAGTCTATTTATCACTTCTACCATGGCTACAGCAGTTTCAACAGGCAAGAGAATACAGCTGCCTGCGCCTGCATGCAGGGGCTAGAGCAGGGTTGAAAGCTGAGCATAAATCAACGGTATGTGCTCCGGGGGACAAGGGGGAGTGATGCCGGTGTGTGAAGCGTTCTACCCTACCCTATCCTATCCTACCTTAACTACGTGGGAAGGTCGTGCCATAGGGTTTTAACTGGACTAGTGGGCCTAGTGCTGGGCGCTGCACTTCAAGTAAGTTATAGACCCAAGACTACTAGTGAGGATAATCAGGGTTCTTAGAAATGTTGCTCAAAAAGAAAGACAAAAAAGAAATCCCAGAAATGAGAAGAGGGAGGGGGAGATACGATAACTGTGCTCAAGTTTGAGAGTCAGCGCTTCATGTCTGTGGCGGGTACAACAAACTCTGCTGAGGGGCAGCAAGAAAGGTTCAAGTCAGGAATTAGGATTAAAAAAAACTTCCTCATGACAAGTATATGAAAGCACTTGAGAAGTGGCTTTCATCACAAAAAGTCTTTAAAACTGGACTACAGAGGCATGTACTAAGGATAGTTCATGTAACCGTTGTCCTTCCCAGGTGACCCTCTGAGACTCTTAAAAGCCTTGAGGCAGTAATTGGGAGATGCTCTAAGCAAGCTCCTCCTTTCCTGACCCTGAGTGATACGGCAAGTTTTTCTCAAAGCTTTGCAGCAGAATGCTGATGTGTATAACGCAGTGTATCAGGACTGCCTGTAAACAACGCTCTGTATCTCAGCACCCAGTCCCACTGTACTTTGTCCAACTGTGATAGGTTGTTTTTCTGTGAAGTAGTCTGAATTTAAAAAAAATGATTCTATAATTTTCTTATTTAAAGATACACAGTTACCAAAGTTTTAGCAGCATCTTCAGGCAAAGCCTGGGGCAGAGACAGCCATTCTTAGTAAGAGATGCGTCTCTAGACGTAGCTGTATCTTTTCCAGGCATGCCAGTCCTGAGATGGCTTGTGGGACTAGTCACTTTTCCTCCATCAACCTATCTGCTATAAAGAAATTCTTACATGGTAATGCCATCTGAGTAGTTGTATTCCCTTGTGCTTTTCTAACTGTTTGAACTGAGACTTGCTCTTTTGTCACACGTATTCTTCAAATTAATAATGATGCAATAATAAAGCTGAGCCTCATTGATCTGATAACACGGGGTGTAAGCGTGCTGGGTGAGGAGTCCTGGAGGATTTGGAGAGCGCTCTTTTCCTTAAACTGCAGGGGCCTCGTTGCCGGCTGGTAGCTCAGGGTGCCAGGTCAGTGGTGAGAGATCTTCTCTAAGTGTTAGCCAAAAGCTGCTGGCAGGCAGCAGGGATATGGATGGAGGACTTGAAGGTCAGATGTTGTTCCAAGTGTGTCACAAGTATGGATGAAGGAACAGTTCTGTGGGGGTGGAAAGGCCTGAGACACTAAATTTAAGCAGGAGACTGGTGCCTGATAGCAGCACAGACAGCAGTGTGGATAAAAGGACATGGAACTGCAATGTTGTTTTTCTTCAGATTTCTGAAATGAAATAACTGTAGGACTGCTTATGATAGATGGACCTTACCCAAGCTCTATCCTGTACAGAAAGCATGATGGCATACTTGAATAGTTTTGAGGTGTATCTGCTGAATGTCATATAGATTCCTGATTAAAAGCAGAACAGACGTTAACTGCTTAAATATAGAAACAAAGTACTCTAAATACAGAATCAGATCAGTGGGCCATCTCAGCTGGTACGCTTTCTCTAACATCATGAATAGCCATAGTTTCTTTTAGTAAGTCTGACCAAGCCTGGCCTTTTCCTCTGGGCCATTCCCCTTGTATTGCCCCCTGCCACCACTGCTGAATTAGAGGCATTCAAGGGAATTCCACCTATTCTCTTTCTGCTTAACTCCCATTCCCTTTCTGCTTATGGATTTCTTTTCCACAGATTTATACGATCCCTTTCCAAGTCAGCGGATGCTGTCTGTCTCCCAAATCTCCTGTGGTAGCACGAAATTTACATGAGGTTTAATATGAGTTTTCATGAGAGGGACCCCAAGCCTGCCTTCTTGATCTCATAGAATCCTAGAATGCTTAAGGTTGGAAGGGACCTCTAGAGATCATCTAGTCCAACCCCCCTGCACACGCAGGGTCACCTAGAGCAGGTGGCTCAGGACTGCGTCCAAGCGGGTCTCCTCTAGAAAGTTTTGACTCTTGCCTCTTGGTCACTTCAAAACCCTGGCTTTGAACCGTGTGGAGCTGGGGATGGGGTTTTCCTTCTGTCCATCCATTTGCACACATTTGTAGACTTCCTGCTGCTTACCACAGAAGCAAAAGCATCTTCTTAGCCTGTTATCTATTTTACTCCGTAAGTTGCATCTTTAAGCGAATGTCCGTATTTCACCATCCAGTAGCAAAACTAGAGAAAATATTAACTAAAATTGAAGCCTGTCCTGATTTCTTTAGATGTTCGTGCTTTTTTAGTATTGCAGTCTCACTATGTAGCGTTACCCTGCATCCCTGTAGCTAATTCAGGTCAGGATCACATCCTCTTACAGGCAGCTGGTGGAGGGCAGCTATATTACAGGGAAGAAGCAGTGAAGGATTCTCCTCCTGGTATGTCCTTATCTCTTTCAAAGGGCAGTGTTTGATCCAGTGCAGGTGGAGGGTTATCCTCTCTTTGGTAAAACTCTGGGTCTCTCTGGTGACTGAAGGCAGCCACAGATGTGTCTGGCATTGCCCTGAAGCTGCGACAGGAAGAAAGGAAGGAAAAAAAAGCCTTTGACTTTGGAAATTTGAGCAAATTATTTTTTTTTCTGTGGCTGGAAGATATTCCGTGCTTTTCATGTCGTCGTTACAGTGCTTTTCAGACTCTACCATAGCATAAACTGTGGAATAAGGTTCATTTAAAGCTCAGATCTGGAGCTTGCAATTGATTGCTTAAGTGCATTTTGAATTGTGGTGGCAGTTCTCTTGGCATTACTGAGAAGAGATTAAATCCAGGAGATGGTAGAAAAAAAAAATCAACATTTCTATCTTTTCTGTAACAGACTCTGGTTTCTGTAATCTGAACAGGTCAGGTGTCGGGGTTCAGGCTTTTGTTTTTTTACTGCCAGCATTGACAGATCTTTAAGTGTTCCAAGAAATAGTCAAAATGAGAGAAAAAATAGTATTAGAATAATTAGATCATTGATTTTTAAAAAAGTAACTAAGCCTGATCCATGATATGGACTTATCATTCCTATAGAGGAAATATTCCTAATATTTCTATAGAGGAAAAGTACTCAGAAACCTGTAGGATAATAGAGGTTGAGGTGGAATATTTTAACTTGGTTCTTTCAGGTACAGTATCTTCTATTTGGGGAAGAGTTTGGATTTTAAATATTTTTAAAGTTCAAAAAAATTAAGATTTAGTGGAACACATATGCCTTTAAATAGATACATAAATATTTTTAAATGATTGTGTATGTGATATGTGTTTGCATATGTATATCCATTACAGATACACATTTCATTTGACTTGTTGATTATTTTGTAAGGCTCAGAGGATAAAATCTTAATCTTTTTGGGGGAAACTCTTAAAGCAACCTTCTTTGCTCGGAGGCCTTTTTCAGCAAAACTGAGTAATGCACAGCTGGAGATGCTGCCAAAAGAGATGGGGGCAGTGCTTTGTCGCAGTGGAAAAGCTTGGCAGTGTGAATCCTGCTATGCCTTTCCGGACGTGTGAGTAACGTGCAGTCCCCTTTGCCCCCACTCCCTTCTCAGAGCTTTCCTGAAATAAATGCCTTTCTCTGTACATGAAGAGATTTTCTGTTAGTAATAAACATATAGCTCCACCTCTTTCCCTTTCTATTCTACTGTTTCTGCTTTCCAGGACTGTTTAAGCGTAAGATACCACATATTACACCGGGTGCAATTCATCTAATATTTCTTTAAATGCTAAAATATTCAGATGCCAACTTAATGCTTACATTTGTCTATGTTCCTATCGGACAAATCCACAGATGCTGAAATATGTTGTAATTGTTGAATTTTAATTATGGCATACTGAATTATTATAATAAGATCATGCAAACAGATTCCCTCTCCCGTATTCGCAGACTCTTCAACCTTACCGGGAGTGTCAGAAAAAAGAAGGAAGAACTGTGTGGTACCAGTTGCATTGCTTATTTTTGACCTCACTCTTTTACTGTTTTATTTTGTGTGGATTTTTTTTTTTTTTTTTTTTTTTTTTTTTGCCTGTTCCTTCTTAATTCCTCGCTGAAATAGCAGAAACATCTGTCTCTCTCTCTTCATTGAGGAGAATCATTTATGAGTCCCAGATTTACCAACAGTATCAGTTACATCCAGCAAACCTCACTCTTGGTCTTATTAATTACTTTCCATCTGTTTTTCCTTCAGGCATCTTGGTTAGCAGAAAAATGCTGACAATCAAAAGTAATGGCTTCTTAAGTTAGTTATTTATTAAGTCAAGCCTTTTGCAGACACAGTTGCAATAAATACATGTATCTTTTTTTAGAAAGAGTCATCTTTGAATTTGACTTAGCTGAAAATGAAAATGCAAGAATTGCAGAAGTTGAGAGAGGTGTGAGGGGATGACTTTCTTTCTTTCTTTCTTTCTTTCTTTCTTTCTTTCTTTCTTTCTTTCTTTCTTTCTTTCTTTCTTTCTTTCTTTCTTTCTTTCTTTCTTTCTTNTCTTTCTTTCTTTTTCTCTTTCTTTTTCTCTTTTTTTCAAGCTGATCAATGGTCTTAGTTTCTGCTTCGACCTTTCTAGCTGCAGCAAACAGCAATCTGACTCAGTAGTTGCATTCTCTATCCATGGAAAAAGTAGAGGCCCAGCAAATGCTGTTAGATCAGTTACTGTGGGTAACATGGAATGGTCGAGCTAGGGTTTGGGGGTGTTTTTTTTTTAAGTGAACATTTATATTTTTTCCCATGACTTTTCTCTCTTTTGGCTAGGTTGCTCCCTTGGTCTCCTACCGGGAAAGCAGCATTGAACTTGCAGTGCTGAAAAGATGATTAATGATAGGCAAAACTGTATACAACATGCAGATTACTGCAGGGGGAGGGAGGGAGCGCACAGCATTTGAGAGCTCTGGGCAAATGGTGTGTGAAATTGCTGACAAATTGCCCTCATTAAGCTCCCTAAATGAACGCTTTCATGGGAACATTGGCTTGATATCACCATGTGCAATGCAACTTCTACTTGAAATTGCATGTGGTGCTATTCTGATCTTTTAAACCATTGTAACAGCTTGAATGTAGCTACAAGGCTACCACTGAAGCTGTCTTCACTGTTTAGGACTTTGGACGTAATGGAAAATTGCTGATGGATATTTGCAGGAGCGGGTCTGAATTTTCGGTTAATTTATTCATAGTAATGTACTGTTCTGAGCACCAGAGTTGTCAAATGCCAAGAGCTAAATTTAGAAGGGCCTTAAGTTTCTCAGATTCTGTTACTGGAGCCCTGTCAATGACGGAGGAAGTTAAAGGACAGCAGTCACGGAGGCCTCTGTTTTAGAAGATGCAACTTCAGATGCTGTTTAGCCTTGTTGATGGCAGAAAATCTGCAGAAAAAGGTGTCCTAAGCATGATGGTGTTTAACAAGCCAGTATGTTCACGGGCATTTGGGTATCATCATCATCATCAGTGTGCACTACAGACTTGCCTTACCAAGTTGAATTTTGGCCATCAGCCTCAGTATGGATAGAGCTGCTGGGGCAAATAATGATGTATGAAGCCATTGCAGGGAGATTTACTGAAACCTTTAAAGATGAAGGTGAGACCACAATCTGGCATTAAGGCTTGGGCCATACTGTGCATTTGTTGTCAGGTTTTATCATAGTATAAAGGGAAAGTATCCGTGCCAGGAAATAAAAAAAAAAAAAAAAAAAAAAAAAAAAAAAAGGTTGCCGCTAATATCTCTATATCTCTTGCAACTCTTTGGCAGTCCAGGCAAAATAAGTTTAAATTTTAAGTATCTTTTAACCTGTGGGCAAGTGAACAGCAGCTAATGGGTTGTGGAGGAAGATGGGAATGAGAGCTATCAATGTGAACATTTTACTTTAGAGTAAGCAGTCGTTTTAGTTCCCACAAGGAAGAAGCAAGATCACAATCAACCCATATTATATTAAAAAAAAAAAAAAATCCATACAAGGAAATGTTGAAAAATCCCTGTCCTAAAACAAATTTATAGCGTATAAAAAATGGCATGAGTGTAGCTACAGTACTCTCTTTGTGTTGAAAACTGCTGGTTGCAGTAATTTTGAACAGGAATCATAATATAGGAAAAAATGCAGCATGAATGAATTGTCAGCCATGGGTTTGCTTGGGGTAAAAGCAGGTGTAGCTGGTGCTTCCTACAGCTTTTACTGAAGAGGAGGCCTGGGTGTAACAAGTTCTTCATGCAAGAAGAGGAAAAGTAAATAAGAGAACGGGGGAGTAGTTTTCCCTTACCTTTCTTCTCTATCACACAGTACAACTTCTCAGCTTGTGCTCTTATACAGCTCCAGGAGCCCCCTTTCCTTCAAGTATTGCTAGATAAGGGTGTGTGCAGGAATATCTGGGAACCTGGGAGAAATTTCCTGCCCCTGACTTGGTTTTCCAGCCTGGAAAAGGCTGCATTATGTTGATATGCAGTGCTGTGAGCAGTGCTAGGAAATCATGTAAGCAAGTCTGGGCGCAGCAGGGTTCGTGTGGGTGTCCTGGAGTCAGCCTTGGGCAAAGCAAACTAGGGGTTTTGCTTATGGTATCTCTGTGGGCTGCTAAGCCAACCTGATTGGCTTTAAATTCAGGTATCCTAGGGAATGTACACATGATGCCTTTTAACAAGAACACCAAGAGGCAAATACCACTGGCACAAGCAGTTTGTAACATAAAGCTCATTTTAGTGCAGCTAAATTGAATAAAGTCACCTAGCTCTCTCAAACTAGAGAGCTAACCCAGCTGGGTTAGTTGGTTTAACCAGTGCATTTAAATCCTTATCTTCTGAGTAATTTTCAGACTGAACTTCCTTCAGTCCTTCAAGACAGAAAAAAAATATCTACAGGGAAAATAATCAGGATGTAAAATGTTATGTTGCATGCTCCTCTGCTGGTTGGTGCCACCATCTGCTTTATCTATCTGCTCTCCTGCTCAATGGAAAGACAAGTTATGTACTTGATCTCAACTCCTGTAATTCGACAGCTAAAGGCCTTCGCTTCATTTCCCTCTATCACTTTCTAAACAAAGGCTCTACTTTCATCCGTAGTGTTCTTTGAAGTGTCACCAGATGTGTCTTGGAGCCAACTTTTGTGGTAATGGGTAGACTTCTGGAGCTCTCAATGAAAGACAGACATTGTTTGAAAAGGTGTCTCACAAAACAGGAATATCAATGCAAATCAAATTGAAAAGCAACACTTCAACTGTTGGCCACTAAGAGACAAGATCCCTATGATATCTCTCTTGGCTGTGGAGGACATGTGCAAGTGATTTAATATGTATGAGCAAAAATATTTAAAATAATATATGTTGATGTTCAAAATGAAGCAATGCTACTTTGTTGTCCAGAAGCAACAAACTGATTTTAATTAAGACAGAAAGTAGCCTGTTAGATGATGGTTCATAACATTTGGGGAAATATCGAGTGCATGCTAATTGTGCTGGCTTCACATGTGGACACTGTGCTAATGGTAGACTTCTAAATTAGTCATGGACACATGGGAAAAGGCAGGCTCTTTGTGGGGGGGATGAAAGCTGGAGCAAGCAGTGGGATTCTTCATTGAACAGGGATGCACTGTGTCATACAGCCATTCCGTCGGGACATTTGCCCTGTTGTACTACTACCTACAAGCCCTCCTCTTTCTGGGACTGGGAAGGGCCAATGACAAGACAAGATACAATTATGACAGGCCTGTGGGAAGTTCTTAGGGCATCAGAGACTTTTTCCCTCAGTAAACCTAGTTGAGAGATACCCGTGGATTCCCCATTGTAAAACAAGAGGAATCAAACCAGGATATGAAGAAGTCCAGGCTGGCTGTGAACACTTGCAAAAGAAGATGATGCATTCTGGCTATAGGCTGGACTGCTTGGAAGGCTTTGAAACAGAACAAAACTTTCAACAGAAAAATGATGACCGCACCCTCCTTTTGTGTTTCTGACTTGCACTGCCTCCATGAAAGGAAGAAAGAACTGGGAGGAAGCCCTTGAGGGATGAACTATTCAAGCCTCAGGACCTGCATTTTCATGGGATGCTATGCATTCACAGCAATCTGAGGCAGAAGACTGGAACCAGATAAGGAGAGAGAGAGAGAGATGAGGAAAAAAAGCAGTGGACACAGGGAATAGTGGTCAAGACTGAATACAGAGAGAAAAGTTAGTTTGGTGAGATTAGTGCTGAGGAGTTAAAAAAAAAATGTGGAAAAAAATTGTGGAAATGGGAGAGAGGTTACTGGTTACTGCCTTGGGAAGGAAGGCAGCAAAGGAAGCAGGATGAGAGGACCAGCAGGGTGACAGGGAGTTTTGCTGAGCAAGGTATCTGGGATAAATAGGGTTAACTGAGAAGCTGAGACTACAGCTAGGCACATGTGAAGAGCAGGATGTGAAATGAGGCATCTGCGAGTGTATGGAGTGGCACTGCACCTCCTAGGAGAGCAGGCCACAGTGTGGGAGCATCCACCATGTGCAGCCCAGGCACAAATCTCATCCTGCTCTGTTTTTCTCAGAAAGGAAACCTGGCCACGACAGCTGAACAGTGAGCCACAGCCAGACTCCAGAGAAGGAAGTGAGTGTAGACATAGCCATGGAAGATAGAAAACCTAGTGTTGTCATCAGTTCTTCTCTTACACAACTAACAGCAGTCTGTTTAGCAGAGCTTAGGTTTCCAAACCTGCAAATAATCTTTATAGAATCAAAAGGATGTGGAAATACATCTACATGAGTTCATTCTTTGCTTGATTTCTTGGATCCTGCACCAGCCAACCCTGTGTTTAAAAAAAAAAAAAAGAAAAAAACAAACAAACAAACAAAAAACTAAATTAAAATTGCAAGGTCAGACATAAGTTAAGAAATGCCAGGATTAGTTCTGCCTGTACAGACCTACTATGTCTCCATAATGTGCATGCACTATAATGCCATAAATCACACGGTCACAACCTGCTCTGGGAATGGGGCGTTTTTGCCATGTTGGTTGTAGGCCTCAGTTTTGTTTGCTGTGGAAGGTGAGCAGGGCAGAGAAAGTCAGGACAGTGATTCTGGATTTGCACACAGTCTCCACTCTTGTGTTTTCTAACACTTAAGAGCTTGAACTTGCAAACTTACTCTTCGACCAGTTTTGTGCATAATGTGAAACATATTTCCACACAATCTGAGGCTTATTTATTGTTTTTTTGTTGTTGCTGGAAGGAGAGAAAAATCAGGTCCAAGTGTTTTTTTCCTCCTTTAAAACTGAAAAATATGATGTTGGTAAACAAAATTTGTTTAAGATTTGAATTAGTTGTTTTTCCAAACAAAACTGGGTCTTCATTTGATTGAAGTGTACTTTTTCTGTTCTGCAATTCTATCAGTACATAGCATAAGATAAACTCATTAAAGTCAAAAAATTCCTAAAATGTGAGCACCTCCTTGGTTTAATGCATGTTAACCAAATCTCTTGAAGTCACTGCAGAATTAGAGCCTTTGCCTGGCTTGGAACAGCCTAACCTCATGGTAGGGTATGCTATGAAAGTTCTTAGCCAGAAGAACAAACTCTACCAAAGCTGTCTGTTAAAATACAAGCCAAGCTATCCTGAGATCCTGTGGCATTTTAGCCATGCAGATCAATTCACTCTTAATTACAGTAAGGCTACTAGCAAATAAAATGGCATATACTCACAGGTCATATGGAAATCAGGCCAAAACTTTTGTCCATAATGTTAAGGAGAATCTAGATATCATTTAGATAATAATAATGGGTCATTTTGTAATTAATAAAACAGTATGCTTTGCATAATTGCTTTAAGTTGCCAGTAACTTGTTAGTCAAATTTCTTCTGGGTTCTTTCCCACTGTAGAATGCCCAAAAGCAGTCAACATACATATTATCACAAAATATGTGCAGCCATATGAACATCCTGATTTAAAAGTAGAAATAATTAGAAAAATACCACTTGGCTTCTGCTGTCTTAAAAAAACATGCTGGGTAATGCTAATTTTTTCATTATTTTATTTAAATACAAAGTGTGAAAACAAATGCTTTAAATGTTGCAAGTATAAAAAATCAAAGCTTCTTACACCAAATAGCAAACCACCCTTAGTTTTGTGGCTAGAATTTGAAGGCCTGGGATATAAGGAACTTTTAAACTGAAGTTCAACATAAAACTAGTTTAAAGAGTTTTTTTTTTTTTGAGAAAATTTCAAAGAAGAAAACTTCAGTCAAAACCTGAAGCAAAACAAATAAACAAAACAAAACCAACAAACAAAAAACCCCAAAATTGTGGCAAAAACTCCAGAGCCAAAATATTTAGCCTTGGAATTGCTGTGATAATGCCTTATGGAAACAGTTCAGTTGCTTTCAAATTTTCTCTCTCTCTCTCTCTCTCTTTTTTTTTTTTTTTCCCTCCCCCTTAATCCAGAATCCTTTGTTTGGCCACTTCTTCAGAAATCACTGTGGTTTTATTTGTGGAATAGAAAAATGGTGCATCATGAGACATGTAATGTACCACAAAAGGAGGCCCATAATGAATAGAGATGTAAGACAAACACTCCCAGGAAGAACTGCAGCAATACATGCAAACAGAAACATTTGGGCCCACAGCTTCTTTTGTCCTTCCTCAGCTCTGATAATTTCTAAGTACTCGCCCTTGGGATAGGATGGAAGTTTAGGAAAAAGGCAATGATGTCTCCTGATGAAGAAGGAAAATGACAATATAGGAAAGCACATGTCATATAATAACAAATCTTTTCTATTCTTGCAATAACAGTAATTGACACTGCTTCATCCAACTCTTCTCCTAGGGGGTATCATACAGATCACATTAAGAGACAACAGGATAGAAAGTTATTTTCATCTGTAAAGGAAACACTACATCTCCTTTGATTGGTACAAAGATGGCAGCAGGGCTGAGATACTTTCAGATTCTTGCTCCATTTTGAAGACTAGTGTACTTTAAAGGGTTGTTATAAATAAAAATCATAGTTTCACAAGGGAATTACATGCTGTGGTTCAGGGAGTTGAACTCAGTCACACCCACAGTATTCCTGCCAGTCCTTTGTATTTATGTGCAAATACATTTGTAGTTCAGGCTGAACAGTCTCAACATAAGCTGCTTACTACTGAGGCTCTGACCAACTGGAAGATGAGAGAGGGGAGAAAAAAAGAGAGAGAAAAAAAAGAAGGATCCCTACATAACTTTGGAAGGGAAGAGCAAAACATCTCTGAATCTGAGCACCAACTAATATCTTCCTAGGGTTCATCCACGGTCATCAAAATTGTACTAAGCCCCAAGGCATATGCCTATGTGTAATAGGCCTGCCAGACTTCCACAGTGAATCCCACAGTGAACCAAGGGTTTGGTGAGTACTGAATGGCTCTGGGATGAATCTGTCTGAGCTGAGACTACTCGGTCCTCTTTGAACAAGCATTTCCCAATTTTTCTCTTCATTTTGACACTTTGAGGCTTAAGAAACTCCAACTTGGACTGTCCTAAATGTCTTGCAGGAAAGAGTTACCCATTTTCAGTAAGAGTAGCTGTGCCAAATGTGTTTGCTGAGATTTTTATGCCTTCCTACTCATATGAGTTTGGTACTTTACTACTTCTCTATATGGCCTCCATTTCATTCTTCTCTGCAAAAAGCACAATGAAATGTGCAGTAGAAATAGTCACTGCTTTATCTGAAAGCTTAATTCAGATCTCCTAAAACAAGTTGTTCTTTCCTCTCCGCTATTTTTCTTTTGGTCAGAATGTCAGAATACTCCTGGGCTTTATGTCATTAACTTGATAGGAGTGGTGACTTGGGTTATTTCTTTACTCTTTGCAAAGCTCCATCTATGGCTGAACTTTGTGTCTTGCAAAGCACTCTGCTATTCCTAAAAACACTCCTTGGCAAAGGGAGTAATTTCAATTGTGCAGCATTAGGTTTGGAGTTTGGGGGGAAACTGCTGCATTCCTTCTCATGGTGGCTTTAATGCAGAATTCTGTCGCACTATTTAACTACATCTATGCACTCAAGTCTACATGAGATGCCATTTCCAATCCTAGGTCTTTCCTAGAAAGCTCCTCTCATATACAATAAAGGCTCCTGCAGTAAATGAACTAACTCTCAGAAGGCAGAAGAGGGTTTGTTAGCCTTTCTGGCCCTGTGACCTGCACGCTAAAACCTTCAGAGACTTGGCTACCACAGGATGCACGTCACACAACATAAGGAGCTGAGGGTCTGCCTAGGGAGTAGTTTGCAATGGCTACTCCCTTCCCTTTATTTCAGGATAAGATTAAGCACAGCTGGGCTGCACATGGGGCTGGGAGGCAGCAGTGCTGGTTTCAGCCTCTCTGTGCTCCCGCACAGCTGAGGCCCAGCATTGCCCGCATTGCCCAGCAGTGGTAATGCTGGGGAGAAGATGCTAGTGGGGCATGGTGACCACTGCTGGCCATCCATGGGGTGGAGCTCGGAGTGACACTGCTAGGCTGCCACACCAGGTAAAGTCACAGTGGCTTTTTTCTTTAACAGCCTACTCTCTTCACACGAGCTTCTAGCAAGTATTTGGGGTGGGGTAGAAGTCAAACTGCAGGAAGAAAACTGCTTGGTTTTATGCCTTGGTTGGCAGCCTGGGCCTATCCATAAAGCAAACAACCTTGCAAAATAGTTTTTTTTTTTTTTTACTATTTTACAAAAATGTAGGCTTACTGCTTTTTCTTCATCCCCCAAACAGATAAATCTTCAGAAAAGAATCAAGTGTGTTAAGAAGAGATGCTTGCTTCAAAGAATGAGCCTGCCTTGGAACAGTACAAATGTTGATTAATGTTAGTGATTAGAAATTCATCTTTGAAAACTATATTTTTTAGACTAATTCATAATTTATTTCAAAAAAAAAATCCTAAGGTGGTAATTTAATAAGATTGAACCCAGAGGCTTTTGTTTGGACCTTCACTAATATGTGAGAATTGAGGGTGTCTCGGTATGTGTATGTGTGTGTAGTCATCCTGGATCAAATCTTCTTCACAAGGAGAACCCTTGATGACTTGTACTTGATGGGATTAGAGTCTAATTAATGTTGACTGACAATTTGTCTGTCAGTGGTGCTGCTGGTCCTCATTTCAGCTTCAGCTAATTAGTCTGTTCCTTCATGAAAATGCACATTTCTTTTTTTCTTTTTAAGTTAGTTTAAGAAATCCCCAAACTTCAGGCTTTAGAAGTGGCCTTTGCAGTGCTGTCAGCATTGATGCTCTTGTCTCCACAGTCCTATGCACAATCTGCATATTCAGACAAAGATGTAATTTGCTGAAAACTACCTGTAGATGTGGTCATTGCCCAGTGCGATATAGCTGGGAAGATGGCCTTTTTGCTATACAAGGTTGTAGCATGTTGGAGAGAAAAACAATCAACACAGGTGCTTTAAATCAAGCCACGACCAGAGCATCTATTTATTAATTACATGTAATTAGTTGGCAATCAATGAACTATATATTTAGGATCAAATGCTTACAAAGTGTTAGTAAGCACTGACAGCTTTCTAAATGCTCTTCTGTAACTAATCCTGAGGAGTCCTGATTATATATGTGCTCAAGTTACGGGTACACAGCTCCTATGTGTTACCAGCACACATCCTCCCTTCCTTGGGGGTGATGCCTCTGGGGAGAGACTGGGCCGCTCTGGCTTTAAGTGCAAACTCCCCACACTGTCACTGGTGTGGGCTGCTGCTGGTGAAGGCCCAGTGGTGACACCCCTTAGAATCGTGGAATCATTAACATTGGAAGGGACCTTTAGAGATCATCCAGTCCAACCCCCTTCACACACAGGGTCACCTACAGCATGTTTACACAGGACTGCATCCAAGAGGGTTTGGAAGATCTCCAGAGAAGGAGACTGCACAACCTCCCTGGGCAGCCTGTGCCAGGGCTCTGTCACCCTCACTGGCAAGAATTTTTTCCTGAAGTTCCTGTGGAACTTTTGGTGCTTCACATTGTGGCCATTTCCTCTAGTTCTATCAGTGGCCACCACTGAGAAGAGGCCGGCCC
>VZSV01000196.1:1078924-1098991 GCA_013398735.1 Nothocercus julius | reverse complement strand
GGCAGCGACGTGGCCGGTGGAGCGGCGGCGCCGGGGCGCTCGCTCGCCTCCTCCTCCTCTGCTCGTCTCCGTGTCCCCTGCGCTCCGCTTCCTGCCGCAGCGGGGGGAGCGTGCCCCTCGTGTGTGTGCGCGCAGGGCGGCGGGAGTTAATGCTCTCCAGCTGTGGGGACTCAACTCCCGCAGTTTCGCCCCGGCGCAACTTCGCGGGGTCTTCCCTGGGGGTTACGGGGCCTCGTTCACCCTTGCAGAGACGCTCGTCTGCCCTCAGCTACGAGCCTGGCCCCTTCTTCGGCTGCTGGGCGTCCCTTGTGTGCCTTGCCCTCACAGCGTGCAGACACCCACCTAAGGTCGCTGCCGTAGTCGGCACTTCTCTGGTGGTTGCAGGCGGAGGGGGATAGTCCCACGATTGGCCGACTGAGCTGGGAAGGCCACTGCCAAAGAACACACCTCTCTCACATCCAAAGTATGCGTGGAGATGGGGGAAAGGGAAGGAGACGCACCGCTTTTGTACCAGATTCTGTGGCTCCTTTCATTTATTGCCAAATGAGTTCCGCTTTTGAAAGAGTTCAAGAAGCCAGGCTCTTGAAGCTGAATGTCTTCACGCTGTCATAGGGTTTAACTCGCTTCATGCCATCTTTAGGAGAACTTGCAAATGGATGGGCTGAGCTGGGAAGTTGTGATCAGAAACCTCCCTGGATTTCCCCTGCAAGGGAAAATCTTAATCTTGTGCCAGAGCTGAAAGCATCAGTATTTATGAAAGTTCTGGTCGTTCGCGGAAATCACCATGCTGAGGGGTGTTGAGCATGATGACAGGGAGCCCTGACTGCATCCTTCAGCTTTCTCATGCTTCCGAAGGATGTTTGCTTCAGTTAGTGCAGAAAATCTTGGGATGGAAATGGTGGGTCCTGGCTATTCTGTAGCCCTCTGCAAGTTGGAGACGAGCCTGACTATTCCACATAATCAGCATGAGGAAGAGGGGGATTGCTGCAACTAGGATAGTTCTAATTAATCCACCTCTTTCCTTCCTTGGAGTGGAGATCAGGCCTCAGAGGTTGCAGTCTAGTTGTGGCACATGTGACAAATTAATTGTTGCATTGCAGAGCATTACCCGTCTTGGAAAATAATAGGCAGAATGTTGCCAGAAAACCCCAAGTCCCCAATGCTCGTGGCCAAAACTTTGATCTTTCAGTTTGGGCACCTTGTTTCATGCATCATTAGTGTGCTGGTAGATCTGGCTTTCCTGGCAGCTTCTGTGTATCATCAATTATTGTGAAACTTGGACTTTTGTTCGCTGCTTTCTTTCTGCATAATGTGGAAGAGAACAAATCTATATCTAATAAAAAAGAAGCCTTTTTTTTCATAAGGTACTTTGTATTCCCAGCTGGGGCCTTTGGTGGCTTTGGCAACTGAACTGTGTAATTGCTGTAAAAAGTTGCTTTTTAACAGGATGTGATTATGATTCCCAGTGGGGAGGTAACATTGTCCATCTCCAAGAAAGTGCATCCAATTCGTACATGCGCTGAGAGCCAACCAAATGTCTGGGTTGAAATTCAGAGTGGTGTTTGTTAGGTACGTAATTCTCAGCACTGGGTCTTCTCAGTCATTGCAGTGTTGTAGTCCAGGATGTTGTTTTACGGATGGAGGAAAGTACCGCAGACTTCTTAACTAGTGCTATTTTATTCACTACTCGTTGATGTCTTATGTGAGATTTCAGAAAGGCAAATAATTTTTAAGATGTCTATTGTTTGTACTGCCTTCTATGTGGATGTCTTATTTTTGTCCAAGGCTTTAGTGAGTAGAATTATACTGAAAAACTACGGGTTGCCTTGTTAAGTGGGAGAGTTGGATGTTTGAGGAGTCATGACTATCGGATACTGGATGAATAACTCTTGCTTTGATCCCTCTCTTCACTTTTGAAAACAGAAGCAATTTGGGCAGACAGAACCACAGAAAGGTTGAGGTTGGAAGGTACCTCTGGAGATCGTTTAGTCCAACCCTCTGCTCCAGCAGAGTCACCTAGAGCACGTGGCACATGATTGTGTCCAGGCAGGTTTTGATTATCTCCAGAGAAGGTGACTCCACAACCTCTCTGGTTAACCTATGTCTCTGTCACCCTCATGGTCAAGAAGTTTTTCCTCAAATTCAGGCGGAACTTCCTGTGCTTCAGTTTGTGCCTGTTGCTTCTTGTCCTATTGCTGGCCACCACTGTAAAGAGCCAGGTCCCGTCTTCTTGATACCCTCCCTTATCTTATCAATGTATACAAATATGTTCTCTCCTCAGTCTTCTCCAGGGTAAACAGGTCCAGTTCTCTCAGCCTTTACTCATATGGTAGGTCCTACTGTTCCCTGGGTCATCATCTTGCCCAGACAGCAAAGTCTTGTGATGTTTACATATGTTTTCCACAAATCTCTGTAGGAAAAACTAAAACTTGCTCTGGGCCAAGCTCAATGTCAATATAACTGTTCATCTATGTAATGTAAGTGGTGTATTAACACAACTCTTTTTCTCTCTGTTAAGAAACAAATTATAACTTACCAAATTTGTGTCTGCAGGAGTTTACCCGTCTTAAGAGTCAGTCACTAAATGTAAGCTGATGTTGCTAGTCATAATGTTGCCTTTTTAAAGGCTTTTCTAAGGGAGGTGATTTGTGGAATCACCCTGGAAAGAGACTAGAGCTTGAGATTTCAGGTTTAGCATGCCGTGCAGTAGACACTGAGTTAAGTATTATGGCTTAAAGTCAGTCTTTACAAACCTGTCCCAGTGGTGATGTTTGAACAGTGCAGCTGAAGCTAATAGATTATTGAAGTGAGAATTCTGTTTGATCACAAAGTGGTCTTTCTAAGTCTTGCACCTGTGTAATGGAAATATAGAGGTACCTTAGCAACAGCACTTATTGTTCTTCACTTTCTTGTCTTAAGTTATTCTCCTTAACGTCACTGATTCAAGCCTTTTTTTGGACTTTAAGAAGCATGCTTGGCTCAGTAGAAGAAGCAACGCTTTGTAGAAGCTGTTAAATATTTTTTTTCAAGTATCATGTCAAAATATATTTTAGAGGAAAATTGCAGCTGAACAAATAACAGGCACAACTCATCTTACGGATAAGTCTGAATCGAGGTGTATCTCCTTTTAACTACTCCCCACTTGATTAGTCTCCTAAATAGTTACTGTTTGCACTTCAGTACCTGCTGTTTCTGGAACAGGTCTGTGCAAAGCAGCTTCATGTTTCCTTGCTGAGGATCTAGACTGGAGGCTGGTTATGGGGCCTGATGTTGGAGTAAGGAGCAGCAGCAGTCTATCCTCTCTTCTTGGGGAAAGGTGGTTAACTGTGTACCTTTTACCAAGCAACAAATCTTTGCATCCAAAAAGGGGAGGGGAAAACTTCCAAATCTCTGCTTTCTGTTTTGTGGAGCTTGGTTTTGGGACGTGAGCCAGAAAAGCAACCCCTATCCTGTCGGACAAAAGGAAACTGTGGCATCTGAGTGGAATGGCTGTTTTGCAGAATAAATTTTCAACACTTGTCTTCCTGCCCCAAATGACTTATTACTAAATTGGGAGACTTGGGAACCAGTCAATTTTGAGAGCAGCTAAATGATGTTTCAACAATTTTTTTTCTTCCTTTTTTTTTTTTTTTTTGACAATGAGCAATTTGTAAACCTTATGTAGAAATATCTGTAATAAGTCAGCTGCCCCGGTGGCTGCAGTTATTCCTGGATTTCTTTTGGCACCTTGTGCCCTTTCCAGAGGCTGGTCTTGAGATGGTCGGCCGCAGTGTGCAGCACCTCTGGTTGCTCTGCCCAAAGGCACCGGGAGGGACTTGGTGTGGTGGGGGGACCCGGTGCGGTGGAGAGCACAAGGGGGATGAGATGACCAGGCAAGGACATTGGCATCTTCCTGGGACTTGAACTCTTGCTAGCAAGCAGTAGTTTTGCTTCTTGGACTGGAGTACTTAATTTTGGGATGTAGGACACACCCTAAAGCCGGGGCAATGTGTTTTCTTGAAGATGGCTTTAATTACGATGGACTGTGACCTGGGGCATGGAGGGTGAAGCCTTCTGGGAAATACAGTGTGAGCCAGCATGCAGCACTGTGCCAAAATAGGTCAGTCTATGATCATTTTGGTGTAAATCCCTCCCTAAAATCCCTCTCTTCTGGAGAGGGAGAAGATTAACTCTGTTTTGCAGACCTAAGATTTTCATTCTTTCTGTCCTTTCTTGAAAACACTTTTGTACACCGTAGTTACTTGTGAGTGTTGCCTTTGATTTCAAGCTCAATCTGTCTGTTAATTTGGTAATGGTATGTGTCCAGATATGAGAGATGCTGTATACAGAAGTCTTCTACTCCCCAAATTCTGTTATTCAAGATCTATAGGCCCTCTTCTAATAGGATTTATCTCCCCACAAGCTGGTGTTAGATTAACTTCACTAGCAGTGTTTGTCAAGTCTGAAATGCACTTCTAGATGGTGATCTCACACTAGAAAAAATTATCAGTATTAGTGATGGATGAGCTATTTTATTTAAATAGTTAGTCTTGATGCTATAAAATGATATTGGTTCTTAAAATCTGCAGGGCCTTGCAGGTATTTTACTGAGGCTAAGGAAAAGGGAGACCATAGTAAATTAGCTTTCATTGAAGACTGTAATTACACCGTTAAGAATCCTGCCCTGGGATATTGTATTCTCTAGGCTCTTCATCTTGGAAAGCAGAACAGTTTTTGGTGGTATTTTTTTTCCTTTTTCTGCTTGCTTATGAGATTCTCACAGCAGGGAGAAGGGCCTTAGGAAGGTAGGTGCTGAATGGCTCTGTGCTGTGCAGCTCACTTGCTTCGATGCCTGAGTTGTGTTTATGCATTAATATCTGATGGTCCACATGAAGTTAAGCATGTAGCTTTTGTCCTGTTCTTGCTTACCAGTCTGACCATTCCCAGATCATATATCCATGTGGTCTTGGGAAGGTCTGTGAATCTTTGTCCTGATTTGGCTAATCCTTCTCTTAAAACCCCAACATGTAATTGCTGTAACTGAATGGTAACACCTTCCACAAATAAATACTAATAAGGATAATGATGCTACTTGGTGGTACTTTGTGCGTTGCACTTACTTGTGCTGTGTCTTGCTTTCTGGTGCTTGGCCAGCAGTGATCTTGCATTTTACCCATAGATGGGTTTCACTTCTGCTGGCCGCTGTGATTAAGAGCTGTTGTCTCTTAACAACAGGATTTGGGCAGGAAGGATGGTAAAACTCAAAATGTCAATTCTTTAAGCCATGCTTTTTTAAAATTGAATGTGATGAACTTGCACTCTGGTGGTGGCTAACTGCTGCTGAGCAAGAATAACCTTCATAAGCTCTGCTTGTGAGATTTTATATATATATATCTTAAACATAGCTTTCAGCTGAGTGATGCAAACAGATTGTGTGTGTGTTTACTCAGTTTGTCTCCAAAAAGTAAATTTATTCTAAGCTCAGTGCTTATGCTGCTTGTTGTCGTCCTGATCGCGTGCGTGGTGGGGTAGGGTAGGATGGGGGGCCTGGCTATGGCAGTGAGCTGAACTGCTGTGCTGCTGCCAGTTGCCCAGTATCTTGAAAAACAATGAAGAGCCGATGTGCATGCTTGTGTGCGCACAAATGTGTGTGCCCACACGTATATTAAGAAGCGTGTGTATGTGTGTGTATATATATCTAAATGTGAAGTGTTTTAGTGTGAAATGAGAAGACTCCTGCAGATCGCTTTCAGTGGAGGTGTTGGGGGTCTATCCCAGGCATATGTTGGACCTTGTTTCACCCCACATGAGGAAGTAGATGATATTACTTTGATAGCTTTCCTTAACAGGAATGGTATTTTTGTAGTCTTAAAAATGTGCTTCTGCCAAAATGGAGTTCCTAAAATCCACATGGAAATTGATACTGCATCATTATTTCTGACAAACATCCCCATTAATTCAAGATTGGCTGATTGAGTTCAAGTCTAGCATTAAATTGCTACCCCAAAGATCTCCTTAGAAAAGTGGGTGTTTTTTTTTTCTTTTTTTTTTTCTTTTTTTTTGGCATTTTCAATCTTTTCACTACTTCTGGGTTCCTCACTTCTACTAACAATTCCTAACTAGGAATTGTTTTGGCTTTTTGTGGGGTCTTGTTTGCGCTGGGAAAGAGATTGCCAGAAGGAAGTGGCTGACATTTAAAGGCTGAAGTGCATATGTGGTTTATTTCTGCTCTTTGTTAGTTACTTTGTCCATATTTTTAATACAGGATGCATGCTTTGCTAAATTAGAGTGGCTGTTTCATTAAGGAGCAGTAAGCTTGGAGACCTGAAAAATGGGTAGTGGGTGTTCTTAGAACATGTTTCTTTTCCATAAGAAATATAAGCAACAAGTCTTTTCCAAGAATTTGCATGTGCAGCCTTGTGACTGGATAGACTTACTGTGCGACTGTTCCTTCAAACAGCTTTTGGATGGAGTACGAGTCGAGTGTTGCTGTAGCCAAACTCAGGGAAAAGCTATTAGTTCAGTCTCACTATATCCCTCACTTAAGTTTCAAGGCTACCTGTGCCCTTTAGCATTGGACAACACGTCAAAGACAGTTTTATACAGCAGACCTCCGTGGAAGATGTGACGCACAGGGGAGCTGCAGTCATTCTGGTGCTGTATGCTGCTGGTCATTGAAGAAGCGCAAGCAAGACTAAGTTGTACTGACTAGAGAAATATTTCCAAGTGTTTCCTCTAAGGAGGTGTGACACAGTTCTGCTGCGCTTGTGTTGCATAGTCTGAGCTGGAGAAAAGCCTGCAATATGCACGTTTTGTCCCTAAATGTTTTTTTCTGACTTCTACCTTAAACAACTAAGTGAGGAAAAATTTGTTGGCTGCTCTTCCTGCTAACCCGGTTCCTCCCGCCAAGTTGAAACCTGTTATGCTCCCATGTGGACTGAAGTTTAACACGCGTCTGTATTTAGGCTGGATAATTACTACAGTGATGGGAATGGGAATCCTTTTCCTTCCAGAGCTCAACAGAAGTGCTTGCTGAAAATTCGGCCCCAGTTTTTATGTGCATGGTCTCGAAAGCAGAGAAATCTGCAATGGCATATTGGGTATTGCTCTGGTCTAAGCAGATTTTTTGCTCTGTCTCAAGGGGTTGTCCTAACACATCTGTTTTCAGAATCGAGATGTGAAGATGCATAGCAACTCAAAGCATTCGGAAACTGATGGTGTAGTGATTCTTTTGAGCTAAAGAGTCATGTAGTTGGACTTCTGTTGCCTTGACATCCTTGCTCTGCTAATGTACATGTTAATAGAGAACTTAACCTGAGCTGTGTATTCCAAGCAATTAATGAAATGCTGTAGTAGTAAATCCTAACGGACCTTTCTGGAGTAAAGGGAGAAACAGGAAGTTCTCTTTCATGCTTGTGTTTTGAATCAGGAAATTCCTGTCTGCAAGACGTAAATCTGCCATTTTAACATCTTAAATCACACAGCATTTTTCCTTCTCGGGGATTTGTGTACAAGCGTGTATGATAGCTGAAGGACTACCAAAATCTTCTCAAACAATGGACTAGCTTGGAGGAAAGTGTTGTAATTATCTTCTCAGTGGACCTATTCTAGAAATTATCTCCCTTAATTTCTTTCATTGCTCCTAGAGGAACACAAAATAAACTTGCAGGTGATGTGAAAGAAATAGTTGCAAAGTCAGCTGTCTTGTGAAAAGTATACAAATAACCAGAATTACTAGCATAATAGCAATGATAATTAACTATGAGAACCCTTTTTGATTAAGAGCCAAATGGACTTATATGACAGGGAAATAAAAGTCTGGGTAAAGTTCCAGATGTCACATTAAAATGTAATCTTTACTAACTAAAGTCTTAGTTCATAAGAAACCCTGAATTTTAGCACTTCTGTTCCCGCGTGCATTGTGAAGAAGGCCATTTATTTAAAGCTTTGGTGCTATTTTGATGTCACATTCCACACAATCCTTTTTCAGTGTAGGTTCAACTGGATGGGATTGAAGGATTTAACTTTTTTGGTTTTTTAAACTGTGTTTAAAATTACTTAAAGAACAAATATTTCAAAGAAATTCTGCCCGTGCAACACTGCTGGGGGAGTTGATCAACAGAAATTGCATATATTGGAGAGTTTACTCAGAGTGTTATGAGCTTCTATCATGAAATATGTTGTTTTTGTCACTGCATGGTGGTGGTAGTACTTGATCTAACTCACTACTGGAGTGTAAGGCAAAAGGCAACAGCTGGTCTCCAGTGGAAGTACTGAACACATAGTCTTTTCTGTAATACCTAGCAAAATATATTTCTACTCTCTTTATTATATTTGCCTTTTCTCTGACAGTTTATAAGAAAGTTGCTTGTAGCGTCAACATGACTCCTTCTCCCACTCCCAACTAAGATGATGGAAACAATAAGCTATTGCTGAAATATGTGGTGAAAACTGTTGATGTTATCCTATGGCTCATGCTTTTAGAATTTTTGGAACCTTAGTATTTACTAAGAGAGGTATAAATAAAAGCCTTGGAGCTGAGGGGCTTCAATTCCAGTTAACCGTGCTAGCATTAAGTTGATGCTAACAATATGCTCTTACATGTCAAGAAGATCTAGCAGCTGACCTTCCTCCTTGAGTTCATGTTTGATTGCGCTCCTCTGTAGCTGGCTCGTTTGAAGGCCCTCATCTGTTTTTAGCAGGACCTTGAACATAGGTGATGTTGCTGCAGAGCCTCTGACTGAGGAACTGTTTCCTTGCTGAAGAATACTTGACTGCCAGTGGAGCCATTTACACACAGTAGGAGAACTTTCTTGGAGCTCTTTCTCATCAACTCATGGCCATATCTCGATGTGTACTTTGCAGCCTAACGTATACGGAAGCAGAGAGTTGTTGAGCATGGCAGGGACCTCTGCAGATTGCCTAGTCCAACCCCCTAGTTGCTCAGGACCTTGTCCAGTTGATTCCTGAGCATCTCTAAGGATAGAGACTCCCTAGTCTCTCTGGACAACCTGTTGCACTGTTTGATCACCCTTTTAGTGTCCCTTTTCAAGTCCCTTTATCATCTCTGTGACCCGTTTACTGAAATTTGTCTGGTATGCTCATGTTTCTTTTTACTGGTGTGCCCAGATCTGGACACAGCACTCTAGATGTGGTCTCAGTAGGCCTGAGCAAGGGGAAGGGTAGCTTTCCTTAACCTGCTCGTGACGTTCTTCTAATGCAGCCCAGAATGCTTTTAGCTTTCTTTGCTGCAAAGATGCTTTGCTAACTCATGTTCAACTTGTCCATCAGATCCTGATTTTTTTTTTCTGCAGTTCCTTTCAGCCTGTAGTAATGCATGGGACTATTTCTTCCCAGGTGCAAGACTTTGTATTTCCTTTTGCAGTATCTACAGGAGTTTCTTGTCAGTCCATCTGTAGCTTGTTGAGGACCCTCTGAATAGCAGCAGATCCCTCTGGTGTATCAACTACTTCCCCTCATTTTGTGTCATCTGCAGGCTTACTGAGGGTGTGTTCAGTCCCACTGTCAAGGTCCTTGTCCTTAATGTGTTTGGAAATGATTTCCAAGAGGATTTGGGTGCATTACTTTCCCAGGGATGGAGGTGAAGCTGAGAAGGCTGTAGTTTTTTGGATCCTTGAAGGCTGTAGTTGTTTGGATCCTTGTTCTCAGCCTTCTGAAGATATTGGTGACATTTTGCCTTTTTCCGCAGTCCTCAGGACTCTCTCCCAGTTGCCATTCCCGGTCAAAGTTAATAGTGACCTCACTTTGGCATCAGCCGGTGCCCTCGGCACTTGTGCATGCATCTCATCCCATTTCATGGACTTGTGTATGTCTAATTTGTTTAAAAGTTCCCTAACTTGATCCTTCTCTACTTCTGCTGGTTACGAAAGGTTATGAAACTTCTGCTGGTTATGAGAGGTGCTACCTGGCTTTCAGAAGCCATAGAGTTTAACTGTAGCAGTGCTCCTGGGAAAGAAATTTTGGCATAGGATCACTTTTTGCTATCCTAGAAAATAAAGATAATTGCTTTAGTTAATGAAGTGAAGAAGCTATTTTTGTATTAAATACGGAAGGAAATCTTTTCTGCAGTTTCCAAGTAGGTGTAGCCATGACTTCATCAATTCCTAGTTTAAAAGCCCTGGAAAGTAACACATATTCTACTGGAGTAAAGGCTTTCTCCTTTCCATGTATTTTTTTTTTCCAGAATTGGATCAAAAAGCATTTAAATACTTCACTAAATTTCAGAGCCAGGTGTAGGTTAATATTCAAGTTTAGAAGCAGCAGCCTAATTTCTCTAATGTTAAACTTATGAAATATATTTGTCTTTAATTTTAAGCTGAAGTTGCTAAACTGAGAAGGATCTGCTGGAACTTTATCACCAAAAACTAACCATGCCATCTGGTAATGCGTCTTTTTAAAGAAAACTCACACAAAACAAAAGCATTTTTGTGTATTGCTATGTGTTATATTACTTGGGCAGTGACATTTTTGGTTTGTTTTTGGTATCAAAAAACTACCTTTAGATTTAACTCACCTTGAACATCTATCCTGTGTAGGAGGGACAGTGACTTCCCAGTGAGATGGAAGGTTCAATGCCCTCTGCCATTATCAGATCTATGAAAGACATTGAGGCCAAAACTGCGCCCACAGTTCCTGAATTCAAATGTTCAGACGTGAAAAATGTTGCGCTAAAGTGTTCCTAAAATATTTCAAAATAGGTTTTCTTTCAGTGCATATACACAGAGTATACAGTGTAGTCTGGTGTAGAGTTTTTGTTGGCACTCATTAGGCATGGTCAAAATATTTTGCTTATGCTTTCATTCCTCTTGGGTAATTATTGCATTTATTCCCTTGTGGATGTGCCTTTTGTTACAGTCTGTGGTTGTCTTTATGGAGGAACATGGATGCTTGATGTAGGTGTTTCTCTCCAGGAAATGCTGGAACAAAGAAACATATGAAAACTTCCTTGCCCGCAAACAGTTGTTAATCTCCTCTGTTTTGGCTTTGATTTCCCAATGCTTCTTACAAATAGACCTTTTCTCCAGTGCCAAGCTATGAAGAGGCTTGCATGTTTTAGTCAAGTATTTGCCCAGGGAATGGAAGCAAATGGAAGGGTTAATTTCTGATGTTTTGTCCAGAACTGTATTGATTGCAAATATTAAGCTTTAATGTAGGGCTTTGGTGATTTTTGTTTCTCACCGTGAGATTGTATGGTATGTCAAGTTGTATTTCTGCAAAAGCTGAACTGGAATCACTGTCCAAGATCTTAAAACTGACCCTGTGTTTCCCTAGTTAGTGAGTCAGTTAAGGAGGAGGACTCGAGGCACGCCACTGCTTCCCATTTGCGAGCATGGGAAGAGTGTTGGCAGCAGAAGTCAGGCAAAAGTGAATGTCACAGACTTGCTCATTTCTGGGTTTCCTGCCTTCATTTTGCCAAGCCTCATTTTCTAGACAAAATTCATGCCCTTCTGAGAATAAGCTCTCCTCCCCCTATCCCCTACTGAAGTCTAGGGTTTCTTAATTAACTCACTACATGAGCAGCGACATTCCTAGAAAGTGAAGTTAAACTTCCAGAGGATTAGAGTCTAAACCAGAGTGAGTCTAGTCAGACACAGGAGCTTTTCAAGTAGAAGTGTCTGCTCCTGGGAGATGTGTGGCTTGTCTGTTGGCGCTTTATAAACACTGATTATTCCTATCTATGTGTTCTTCAGCATTCCTCCTAACAGATGCATCATCAGCACTTGCCTGAAAGGAGTGGGGTAGGTTTAAAAAAAAAAAAAAAAGCAAATCTTCTTGTGAGCCTTGTTGTTGACTGTTTTGTTCCTAACATTAGCTCTCTGTGGTTTTGAGTAAACGTGGGCAGAGATGCAGACAAATAGTGAAGGATTCTGAATATTTAGGAGGTGCTTTCATCCAACTCTACCTCTGCATGTAAGGAGAAGAATCGTCATACGTTTTTCCTTTAACCCTGTCGATGCTGACTTATGTGTAGCAAGCAGACAGTGGTGGAAATAGTAATATAATCAGTAGCACTCATTCTTTTCCATTTTTCTTTTATGATGTTAGTTGAGAAAACCCTCTATTTACCAAGGGTGGAAAGTGATGAAGCTTGGCTAATAGACAGCCCTGTGAGGAGAGTCCTCAAGTCTGCAGACTTGTATCCAAAACTGCCTGTTTAAGTCCTTTTTGCCTTTTGGTAAAGTTTTTCAGTAGGTAGCATTCTTGAGAAATGAAGAGGTTAGCCCAGAGCCGCCCTGTTTCAGATAAGATGCATGAGGCTCACTCCTTGGGATGCAGTTATCTAACCCCATAGTCCAAGATGGGTGGTGAGAAAACCTGCTGTATGTACCCAAGAAGGGGAGGATGGGGAAAAGAGAGGTGTCTTTGGGGTTCTACTTTTTTTTTTTTTTTTCTCCCAAATCCGTAGCTTGTAGGCAGCATGACCACAAGTCTACTTCGTCAGTCTCACACGACAAATCTGCTTTTGGCCTTTTTGTCATCTGTAGCCCCACTACAGATGACAGGTAATATAGGATCATCTACTTGTGAGCTCTAAGGCAACTGTACTAAAAAAAATTACAGCCAAACAAAAGCCCCAAACAAACAAAAAAAACCCCCGGGGTTATAATTAATTTGTAACCTGTTTTGATTTTAGCATGCTATCCAGAAGGTGTATGTTAACAGGGTAATCCTGCTCTGTCACCCTTGTCACCTTTTATTTTCAAGAGCTTTCTTTCTTTACTGCAGGAGGAAAAGATAAACGTCCGTCCTTCCTCCGCTGTTCTTTGTGCTGTATTTTACCTACCTGGTATTTGATCAGTCTGTATCCGTTCATGTCAGATTCTGTAGCATCTAATGAAAATTTTTCTTATGACTATGGAGGAGTGCTATTGCCTCGTTATTGTCCTCCTAGGGAGGCTGGAAACCAGACTAACTGTTCTTGAGACTATCAGTCTCAAGATTCCTGTGTCACTAAATCCTGTCTGTCTTCTGAAAGGCATTGTCTGAGTCCTGATAATTCTAGTAGACAGCAGATGAATTTTTTTTTTTTTTTTTTTTAATGTGAAATTCAGAGAAAGTGTGGAAAAAGATCTGTGCTCTTCAGCAGATGAATCTTTGACTCTGGGTTTTATGTAGTTGCTGCTATCTTCACCAGTGTGTGCTTATTTCTTAAACGAGTTGGTGGCAGTCACTTGTTTGCACAGCAGAGGCATCTTTAGCAGTATCCTTAGGCAGTTCTTTTTCCTATCTTTTCAGTTTCCTATCTTGCTTTGGTTTAGTACAATAAACCTGAGGGATCTGACACGTCAGGCAGTCCTTAAGTGTTTCTATACAAGTTTGAGAAAGTATCACCGGGTTGATTTCCTTGAAGATTGACTGTTCTTAATAGATGTGAGAAGACTAGCCCCTGAGGAAAAGATACGAGTAATAGGAAGTAAATGGGCAACTATTACCATCAAATGTTACGTAGTTGCTTTGCCACATAATGGAAGGTTGATTCTGAAATTTTGTTGCTTGTATTTTACTTAAGATATGACATTGTACAGATAGATGTATAATTTAGACATCAGGGCGAACAAGGTTTCTTTATTTTTTTTCTTTTTTCTTTTTTGAGCTTAGAGTATTGTAATTGATGTTGTAATTGAAGTTGTATCTGTCGTAAAACTCTGGGGAGATGTTGGAGCAGTTTAGATAAGTGAGATGTTCTAATTTTTTCAGGTAGGGCTTTAAAAATGTGTATGAAGCTGAAAAAATAGGTGAGGGATCCATCTCAAAGCTGTTTGAAGAACCGAGGCTTGTATTTTGAGGTTAAATCTGATCAAACGCTTCCAGTGAGTAAGGTGGCCACCCCTTGCTCGATGGTGCCATTGCCTCTGGAGAGGAGGCAAGCATTTCTCTTCTGGTGTGCAGCTTGAAGAGAAGGGTGGGAGAGGTGGGCACTGCGAGTGCTTCTGTTGTTTTGAAAATGCTTCTGGGTATCCAGACAAAAAGTAATATCTGGAATATTTCTGTTTATTGTCTGTGAGAGGCACAGGAAACAAGAAAGGCCAGCTAAATATAGCAGCCAGCACGCTTCTCTGAAGCAAAGGGAAGGCGAGGAGTGACGGCGCTGGGCCTCGCTGCCCCTTCAGTCTCCAAGGCAATTTGTCATAAAACTAGTGACAGACCTAGATCGAGGCTCCTTCGTTGCAGAATATCTGAGGGGGAAATGAAGCCAGAGGTTCAGAGCTGGATTGCCAAGTCTAAAAGGGAGCACCTTCCCTGCTCCTCTTCCACCCACACCTCTGTATTTTTTGGGAAAGTTCTCAAGTACCAGATGCAGGCAAATCTGTAGGTAGTGTTTTCTTCTGCTTTTACTTGCAGGGATAGAGCCTTGGTTCTGGCAACTGTGCTTCTCTCCGTCGAAAACTTACTGCAAGTTTCTCCGCTAAGATAAAGCCAAGGGAGTTGCTTGCTTACAGCAGACTGGGCTAATTGTGTTGTAGAGAAAAGTGTGAGGTCTACCTTGAGTTTTGAGTTCCCGAGTCGCGGTTGTGCAAATGGTCTCTCACAACAGCAGAACAATCTTGGGCCCAGGAGTGAAGACAGGACGTGGGCTTTTTTGGTGATATTGTTGAAAATCCATTACGTTATGAGCTTGCTAGAGGCTGCAGAGGTGTATGAGTGAAAGGTCTCGAGTGAAAGTCTGTTTCCATCTATATCTCCTGGCTTTCTAGAGGCTTCAGCAGGCTTCTCTTCCGAAATAACTGTGACCCTTTTGGAGTAAGACTCTTCAGGACTGATCTGCTGTTGGGGAAGCACACCTGAGTCAGCTAGAAAGGATATTGTGAAGCAGCCTTCTCATTTTGCCTCTTGGGAGGATAGTGTTGCTGTTGAGTCAGGGGAAAAAAAAAAAAAACTTTTATACACATACACATATTTCATATTTATATAAATATATATACACACATATATATATAAATATATGTTAGCCTGTATGCTTTATATTATATATAATCCTATATATATTTATATACACACACATGTTCATCTTCAATTCTAACTTCACAAGAAGATACACTAGTGTGTGTGTGTGTGTGTATGTATACACACACATGCATATACAAGGACAGTAAGGACTGATGTACTATGTCAGTGTGCAGAAATGGATACCAAAAAAAATGGACAACTCTCTGTTGTCCCAACTAATTGGAATCTTCAGAGAGAATCTTCAGGTTTGGCAAAATTTCAGCTTATTTATTGTATAAATAAATAACCTACCAGAATCACGAAGTTCTGTAGCCCCAAGGCAAAGTTGTTCCTATTTTTGACTTCTGTTTTGTTGCAGCTGAAACTGTTCAGTCTTTAGATTAAACAGTAGCATGCAAAAGGAAAAAAAATTAAAAATTTAAATCTGGGCATGTGGCCATAGTAAACAGACTAGGAGTTGCTGCTTCTTTGTATGTTTAATGACAATAAAATAAATTGTTGCAGAGTACTTTATGCCTCATTTGTAGCGGAAGTACCATTTTTATCACAAAATGCTGCTTAAACATGTGTAATGTATAAATATTATTTAGACTCGAATGTCTTTGGTTGACACTGTTACCTCAAGTGGCGGCTGGTTTCTTGGGAATCATCAGTATGCTTTCTGCCAACATGTACTTCACGTGAGGGTGTGCTGCTGTGGGGCTCCTTGCCTCTGTCTGTAGTATGGGCACCTGTGAGCTCGTCCTGCAGAGCAGCACTCTTGCATGGATTAGGATTGCATGTGTTGCACTGTTGTTTGTCTCTCTGTTTTGCTGTTTAGTACTAACTAACTCTTGGATCCTATCCTAAAAGATGTTGTGTGTTGTGCAGATGACGGTCACCTATCAAGGATGAGAGCTCAGGGTTTGCCTAGGACTATGTGTCCATTGATTTATGATTTGAATTAAAAATCTGAGGGGCAATTAACAACAGTGGTAGAAGTAGGTGTTTGAAGAAAAGGATCCCATGGTTATGATTACTTTCTCTAAAGGGACTTTTAGAAATGTTGTTGGACAAAGCATGAGAATGTCCTGGGCCAGACCCAAGGCCTGGTGTCCTATCGTCCACTGGAAATGTAAGTGGATTTGGAAGAAGAATAGTGGTAGAGATAACTAAATCTCATCTTAGGATGTCATCTCTAATACTGGGCTTTTCCTTTAAAATGGTAAACTAGATATTTTGTTGGAGTTATGACTAATATCTGAAGCAGGAATGAGTTGTATGCATTTGCTTTTCTTGTTGTCTTCCTTTGTCCTTCTTTGAATTATTACTGCATATTGAATATTGAATAGAAGTAAAATCTAGTCATATTTTTTGTTTAAAAGTAAATTCTGCAAATTGTCATCACGTGTCATGTTTATGTTCCTGACACCTTCTGGTTGAGCCCCAAAGCAGCAGCAATATGGGAAAGCCATATTACTCCACTTTTACTTGATCCATAGCTCCGCTTTCCTAGTGCTACCCCAAAAATGCAGTCTTGCTGTAAGCAAATGTATTAATCTAGTTGTGTAAACGCTTTCTGCTCAAGACGAGCAAACTAACTGAAGCTCTGTGAATTTGTGTTGAACTGTGAAGGAACCCTTCTAGCATTCTGGAAATTCAATTTTGTCACGTGTATAGTATCTCTCTGACTATTGGATTTATGGACCATAAGAAATAAAGCTGCCTTTTTCCAAGCTTTTATTTTTCCTGCATAAGCATTTTTATTGTTCATCTGTTTTCAATAGCCCTCAATAAGGGATGGGTTTTCTAAAACATTTTTACAATAAAAGCTTTGAAGCATATCGTTTGACTTCATCTTACCCTGAAATAGCTTTTTCCCCAAATAGTTTCCCTGTATCATATGGGACTGTTGTAGCTCCAAGCCTTGGCTTGGACTTCATGGGCCCAGTTAGGACAACTTTCACTGCAAGTTGCTCTGTCCGCAAGTTGTGGCCTACGTTTGCGTGCCGAAGGTACGTTTATCCCTCTGGAAGCTTCTCCTCTACTTGAGAAGAACTTTGAAGGGAGGACGAACATATAGTGAGAGCTAATCTACTAAATGACTTTATTGGCTAGGTTTACCCATAAGCCCTCTTAGTTTTGTTTGGCTTATACCAGGAAAAGGCAATTTCTGATTTTCATCACTTGAGGAAAAGTACCATTGTTTGCTGGCATAATTGTCCGAACTGAGGTCCTGGTCCATGTAGAAGCTTTGTATAGGAAGATGTGTTGCTACTAATGGATGTTACTTTTTCTGTCCAAGTTTTTGACAATGGTCTTGCCTGTGCATTTCAAACAACGTGGGTAGAGCTCATTTATGGACTTGGACCCCTTTCAGAAGTTTAAGAAGAATAGGATTGCTGGGCCTATGTTTCATTCTTGGTAAGAATAGAAGACTGGCAAAAGGATGCTTTTACTATCTGTGATTATTGGCTAAATCTTGTAAATAGTGGATTTTTGTAGCCTGATAACAACTGTGATTCAAAGCTGGGTAACTTGCATGTATCTGTTTGTCATCATCTGATCCTCCTTAGCCCTGAGTGCTGGTTTCTGCACGGTGGTATAGTGGTTTCTCTACAGCTTCCTGCAATATTGGACTGCATCAGCAAACAGCTCTGGTAGGTGATTCAGACTGGGGGACCTACTTTAAGGAAACTTGTTTTGCAGAAGTGTGGGCAGACAGAGAACTCAGGCATGAGAAGTCCTTTGACTTAGACCTGTGGAAATTTAGGTTTGTTGATCATGTAATTCTAGAAATGCAGAAGCTATCTGGCTAATTTAGTTAAATGTCAGGTCATCTATTTTTAAGCTATTATTATTAGTTGCGTATTAGTATTTGGGTTATTAGTGTTTTGTTTTTTGGTTTTAATGCTGTAGCTTGACATTTCCAATAGCATTTTTTGCTAAGTGACAAGTAAGAGCTGTTCCTCACTTCCTACACAAATCAAAAATGGTTAAGATGACATGGGAAACTGAGAGCCTGAGCAGATATAACAGCTTGCCCCAAATGCTTAGGTCCTCTTTTTTTTTTTTTTTTTTTTTTTTTTTTTTTTTTTTCCGGATTTCTAGACTTCCTTTTGTTAGGCCTTCTTGAAATAATCAAGGTAAATATTTTGCCTTTCTTTTTTTAAGAGTAAATAATATAAATTCTGCCTCCTCCTTTTTGTTTAGTTATGCCCTCCATCAGAGGGCCTATGAGTTGAGACTTGCTATTGCTATGAGTTTGCAGTTCAAATTCTTGCCTGAACCATAGGACATGCCAGCAGTAGACCCAGGAGTTTCAGGACTCAGTGTTGTTGTGGACTCCGCTAGTTGAGCTGGTAGCAGTTTACATTGGTCCCTGGTAATAAGTTGGTATTTCCAGGCATTTGCTTGGTCACTGTATAATTAATAGACATGTCAAACCCTGACCAGTTATTATAGATGATCCCTTTTTTTAAACATTATTTTGCCTGAAGGGCCATCTTGCAGTAATTGGTATATAAATAACCTGGTTGTGGTTTATAAAAGCCTGACTAAAAGTTGTTTTGCTGCTTTAATGAAATTATTGGAGCCTTGAAAGAAAGATAAGCATATAGTTTCCTTATGTTAAATATGATTATAGATGTATGTTTGTTGCCAGATGAATACAGATAGGCATTGTTACTGCTTTGAGAATTTAGAAACTACATAAGGAATGCCTGGTGTTTTGTGTGTGTATTTTTTTTTTTTTTTTTTCATGCATTTCTGACTTAGGTTTAAGTAACAATCAAAAGAATGTAGGTGTCACAAGTATGTAATTATCTACTTTTGAGGTAAACAGACTGAGAAAGGAGGAACCTTCTGAGGTGAAGTCTGACATCTCTACCTTGCTTCCTCTGACTGGCCTAAGCTTTTGCAGATGCAAAGATGTCTTCTCAGTTTTCCTTCCCCTGTGCTTTGTCATACCTACCTGCCACAGTACTTCGCTCTGCTCCAGACCTGTCAGGCTATTATTGGTCATTGGCCTTATACAAGAACAAGTGTTTGAACTTGGTTATCATCCGTTGTCTCCTGCTTAGGTAGAGTGGAAGCTACTGCCCTAGCTATAGCAGGGACTGTGGAAGTACAGATAGTATTGCTTTGAAACAGATGCAAGAAACATCCTTTTCTGTTAATCCCGACTTTAGATTTTGTGTTCATGATGTGTACCATCTTTCACGGTGTTTCTCTGAGGTTTTGAAATCACTTGCAATTTTATGTGTTTTGGCAGCCTGTAGCTAGTTGGATTTCATAGAGAATTTTAGCTTCCATTTTCAGATGGATATTTCTTCAGAGGTAAAACAAGTGTGTGAGTAAGAATTTCAAATCTTATTTGTCATATGAGATTAAATTTGAAATTTAGTATTTGCTACTGTGTGACCTGTTGAAATCCAGTCTTTGTACATAAAGAATTTAAGAATGTTGCACTGCAGCTATTGCATAGAGCAGAGAAATTTTTAAAAGGAGCCTAATATTTATGGGATAAATATTTGAACATGCAAAGTGCTTTTAAAGACAGCCCAGCCTTGTGTCTTCCATGTAAGGTGCTTCATCTGGAAGCTACCTACTTTAACAGGTTCTTGTGACCAAACATATAAAGCTTTTTGAACATTTGGAACACGGCAATGTTTATATACCCAAATAAGGTATTCTTGAGAATGTGGCCTAAAGACATTAGTTTGGCTCTCATAGCATTTCATCTAACTTAGCTGCAGTAATTACTACTTGTATTGATTGCTGTGTGCTTAGCTTTTCTTTTTTAGATATGCAGATATGAATTTGAGTTCACAAATCTCAAAGTTCAAGGTCACTTTCAAGGAGCCATAAATCAGCCCTGTGAGTGCTCAGCTGATTTTTTGGTGGCAACCATTACTTTTTCTTATGAAAATAATTTGGTAAAGGAAGAGGATCTGTCCTCTTCCTCTTTGAATGGATCTGTCACATATTCAGAGTCTTACTTTTCCCTGTCCCTCTACATGCCATTAAAGAATTCTTAATAATTGACAGTACAAAAGCCTTGAGGTTTCTGACCTGTGAAATCTTTGTGGTGATGGTTGCTTTGACCCTGTATGTGATTATATTGAAAATGATACTGCT
>VZSV01000196.1:1059813-1075286 GCA_013398735.1 Nothocercus julius | reverse complement strand
TTATTTATCTCCCCAACTTCATTTTACATACATACCAACTATTTTATATCTATGTTAGAAAGCTAGGTTTTTCTTGCATTCTCCCCTTCACATTCTTTTCACCTTCTTTCGTACATACCCCACTAGCAACTATGGCCTTATCAATGAAATGTTTTATACTTTTTAAACTATATTTTGCATTCAGTGTAGCTGGCAGAGGAGTATCTTGAAATGTTCTGAAGTTGTAGTGTGACAGTGGGAATCAGAAGTATTTGTTGTCACAGAACAGATGTTTTTTTGAAGGCTTCATTTTAAGAGGAGTAAGTCAGGTTCTTGGCTTGGCATGCAGCCTTTCTCAAACTGTAATTTTATAGTGGCATTTAGTCAAAACACACATTAGAAAAATAATCGTATGTGCAGTTAGCGCATACTCCTAAGTGTAGTTATCAAAGCATAAGCTGTCCTTTTAAAAGGATATTGTGGAAGCGAACACTGGAGCAAGCTTCCTGCACCTGGCTCTCTCTGACATCATCTGTGTTTTGCTCTGAGGTGCAGTCGTGGGCATGCCAGGACCAGAAAGATGCAGATGTTTCCCTCTGTCTGGTGTAAACTCTCTGCTTCCCTGAAAATTAAATGCAGGTTGCTATTTCCTACAGCTACAAAAGTAGATGCCTGCTAATGAAGGAAGTGCTTAGGTGTGACAGGTGCCAAATGTCCCTAGACAAGACTTTTCAGAAAGATGGGTGAAAGAGGAATTGTGCAACTGTGGTTAAATCCCGGAATGTAACAGGACATAGCTCTGCTCCATCATCTGCATCTTCATACAAGTCCTGGCTTGCTGTGGTCTCTAGCAAGAATGTGTGAAGGTTGTGATTTTAGTAGTAAATTTGGTCTCTAGAAATCAGTGCACAGGTGGACACAAACAGAGGAAGATGCAGGATAAGCCCCAAATAGCTAAATAGGTAGACATCTTCAATTGGCACTTGAAAGCTGCTTTGAGATTGTGTCTTGTTGGACGATTTTTGTTCGGGAAATAGAGCAGCTTCCCGTGAAATGGAGTTAGCAGTGATGAACTCCTTCAGCAAAAGGGGAATAACCAGGCAGCCAGAAAGAACTGGAAAATGAGTGTGCTTTTATGGGTGTGCATTTTTGTCTAGTAAGAAAAAAGTTCACTCAGACACAGATGCTTTGACCTCACTAGCCTGAGCCACTGTTGCAGAGTCTGCTTTGTTTCATCTGGTTCATCAGGTCACCATCCTCCAAAACCCCTAGGAGTGAGATGCTGACCCTTTGCTGGAGCCGACTGGGGCATCTCCTGTAAAATTGTGCTGCCCTGCACAGGTGTGCCACACAACAGAGCTGGTGTTAGGATGTTGAAATGATTGAGTGGAAGATCATGCAAGGAAAGAACCAGCAGGAGTGTGCCTAGACATTAGCCTAGTGACCACAGAGCTTGGCCTGTGTTTCTCATAAGCTTAAACCACTGTCTCAGAGCTAGTTAAACTTGACAGCCCAGTTTGCATTTCTAGTTTCACTTGCAGGACACCAACCCCCTTCATTTTCACAGGACTTCATTGGTGCAATAGGCTGCCTCTTCTGTTATATTTGCCATTTTGTATTCTCACTATCAATATTACTAACGTTTCATGTGCTTACTCTGAACCTACAATATTCTTTACATTTGCTGCATAATTTAGCAACTTTTTTTTTTTTTTTTTTTGGAACATTTTTTCCTTGGAGCACTTTTTCCTGGAGCTATCTTTTTCCTTTATTTTTGAGGGTGGCTTTTGTTAGTAAAAGCTAACAATCAGTGCTACTTAATTCCAGCACTAACCAGTGCTATTTAATTGAAAGGTATGTGTTAAAAGTAGGATGAAGAAGCAGAATGCTTCCTGAGGTTCCCCTGAGCATTTTGGGGTGCTGTTGTAGTAGGAGTGGTGAAGATCCGCAGCCCTGTGATGGGGTGTTAATGCAAGCTTTATGTCTTCCCCTTTTCCTCCTTCTGATGACTTGCGTCAGAGGAGGAAACTTGCATTAATAAATGAGCTGCAAGTTATCAGGATGTCTGGCAGAGGATCTGGCACTGAAATCACATACTGATGCATCTGGAGGATGTATTCTGACAGTAACGAGTAATTTCTGTGTTAGGTTTGAATAGTGTCGTCATCTTCATACTTCGGGGCAATTCCCAATGTTTTTATGAGTATTTGAGTTATGTGGCTGGACAGGGGCAGGTCTGTGGTGCGGCTGCAGCTGGCACCTCTGCAGGGGTGACTGCCCCGTGACATGATAGTAATGACTTTCTCTTGGGTATGTTGTGTGTGTGGTTTTGATTGTTTTTCTTTGTCCAGAAGAGCCAATTGGTTCTTCCATTCTCCCATGGCTCTTGCCATTTACTTGGACTGAATCTGCTTCTTGTTATCTTGTCTGTGCTTATCTTCACCTTATGAAGTCTAGGCTGTTTAGAGAATAATCGCATGAACTATGCAAGCTGCAGCATATTAAGGAGAAGTAGTTGCTGCCAGCTGCCTATCTTGGATCTGGCTGTTAGTTACTGTCCTCTTATTCCTCTGCACTCGTAGTCTCATAGCCTTCCAAAGGCTACTTCTCCTTGTAACCTCAAGTCACCACTTCCCTTTCCCCTTTTTCCTTTCCTGGTATCCATCAGTGAAGAAGAGGTGGAAGTGACTTTGCTTATCTAATGCAGTAAAGTGATGTGTGTCTGTTTCTTCCTCCATGCCAAACTCCCGGGTTCCTTTTCCTCTGAGCGGTTTTAGGTGGTTGTGCCCATACTGTGACGTGAGAGACCTTCATGTTGCTTTTCATGGCATTCAGTTATACCTGAACTCTTTTTTTCTGTGCTATCTTGGTAATACTATTTTGCTTTTTCATCCTGTTAACGTTGACTGTAACTTAATCCACGGAGGTTATTTTAAACTTCCTTATTGTGTGGTGCTACTGTGTGCTATGCCAGAAGAGCTCTTCTCCCACCGTCAGCGCTGCAGCCATCCCTAGCCAAGGGTTCCTCCTGCTTCCCTCATATCTGGCTTAGCAGCCGTGCAGTTGTGGGAAGAATCTGCTAAATTTGCCGATCCTGTTTATAATGAACATAGAGGAAATAGGAATAGCTTTCTATCATGTCAGCAATCTGTGCTATAATCTAGTTGTGCCAATTTAGTGTCAGTCCAGAAAAGCAAAACACTATAAGTGGCAGCTTCTTCATGAAAACTTTCGGCATGCTGTGCAGACCTCGTTAGGATTCAGGTGACAATAACACGAGCAGTTGGTGGGAGTTTTCACATTCTGGAGAAGCGTGCAGGGCTCTGGTACCCGGCTGAGCGCATGCAGTCACGTGTTTGACCTGCTTTGGCTCCAGCCCTGAGGAGGGAGCAGAGCTGTGCAGCCAGGTTCCTGCGTTACCTTGCCTTGGACCTCCTTTTGGGCATGACTAGCAATGTAACACTGCATCCAAGGAAAAGCTCTCCATACCCCATATTTGCATCTTTTAAGTGCTGGTTAAAGCCTGACACGAGGCAGGCAGTGATATATAAAAGCTGTAGGCCAACAATCGGGGCCTCAAAAGGAAGTGAACGACCAAGCTAAGGTGGTGAGGGCGAACACTGGAGAACGTCTATGCAATAAGAAGGCTGTGGAAATCTATTTTCAGAAAGATCTTGGTCACTGAAAGCAGAAAGCTCACAGCCACTTCTGAGTATAGTGTGCCCATGCAGGCAACAGTAATCTGTACCTTGATTTTCAATTAAAAAGTGATTAAAACCATAATTGCTGTTTCAGTTGCCCTCAGAGTGAGTAAGGATGAAAGTTTTTCTAGAAATAAGAAGACCATGCTACAAACAGCAACACTGCTGTCTGCTACTTCTCACACTTGTTTCTGCCTTTTGTTGCCACTTACTCAGTACTCTACTTCTTTTGGTGTTACCAGTAAACAGAAGATCCCAGTTCAATGAGTAGCAATGACATCCTTTCCATATGAATTGAGGTAATATATAAGGGGTGCATGTGGAGGACAAGGCAGGAGCTTGGAGCATCAAGACCACCAACTGATGAAGGTGGTGGCTTTTTGGAATAGACCATAGCTCCAAAACATTTAGGCAGCTCTGTTTTTGATACTGAATACGGCCTTCGGAGACCATGTATGTTATTTAACTGAAACAGAACCTACTGGGTGATTAACCTTTAGGTTAATCTATCTGCTGTGTGCATATAGATTTTTGCAGTGATTCCATACTGAGTATTAGGCTGTAATGACTCTTCCAGCCTCCTTGCAGTTAAAAGGAAGAGTCACTTCAGAGCTTGCATTCATACAGCATTCCAGGTCCGTGGTGCATGCCCTGCATAGAGTTCCAGTACGTAGGTGAAAATTCTTACTGAGAATTATGTAGCTTTTGTGTTTTAAGATAACTGAGCAGTAAAGATGGTAAAAATTAAAATTACTTAGTGCTTTCAAATGCCAGTAGTATTTGTCCTCCACTGGACAAGCAGTATGCTGCATTTAGTTGTGCTGACTGCTAGGTGCTATTTGCTGGTTAATAAGCTGATCCTTATAACCATCACTGCAGTTAATGGTGGACGTTGCTATCACAAAGATCTTGTACTGGTGAACAAGATCAGCCAACTAAATCCCACTGGCTGTTGCCCCTCTGGATTATTTTACTGTCTCCTTTAATGAGCTAGCGCGACAGAGTGTCACTATCAAACGAAATGCAAACCCGTGCCAAATGCCTGACGTGTTCCAGTGTAGCAGTGGGCTCTGCCGCCACTTGGGAATCTCTCTAGGCATTTATCCCTTCTGCCCCCCTGCGCCCATGGGAATGCTGCTTGGGGCATTGTGCAAAGGAAGGCTCTGCCAGCTGGTTTGGCACTCGGCTGAAGAGCTCTTGCCTTTTCAGAATATAAAAAGCTCTCACTTTATTTAAATTCCACTGGGGCTGGTGGGGGGAACAAATTTGAAGCCTCTGTTAGCGCAGACCTTGGCAATGAAGTCACATTCTCAGAGATGGCCTGAAGCCAAAGGAAAAAAAATGTTTTCTTCTGGCTCAGTCATGTAGATTAATTTCTTGTATTGGTTTAGTGGTTAATTTGGCTTGTTAATTGAATTAAAAGATCCAGTTAGGGTTAGGGAGAAAGTGTTAGGGAACAGTGTGTGCTAAGGAAACCAAACTTCAGAACCCTGTACTATGAGTAAATACCTCTAAAAAATTACTGGTGGCCTGAAGACAAATTGTAATGAAACCTCCAAATTTAATAATTGAAACATTTTTCTAAGCAAATCTTGTGATTGGGAGAAAGGGCAAAGTTTCATTTTTCCACTGCTTCTGGGACTCAGTTGAAGGCAACATAGCGGGACCAGCTTTTGGAGTATAGGCTAAGCCATCTCAGTGGAAGGTGAGCTTTGAGTTGTATTTTAAGACTTAACGCTAGTCCTGACACCTCTATTTACATGGCCACTTTGATAATTAAAAGGGGATGTTATAGATATCTGATCCTGTTTTTCAGTTTGCAATTCATAAACCCATTTGCATTCTTTCCTACTCAGGCAGCGTTACTGAAAGAACAGGCTTAGTCTAGACTTCTAGACTAAATTGCTTGTGGGTGCTTACCAGCCTCGGAAAACTAGACCTTAACTCTCGGAGCGGGTGCAAAGCTTGGCTGCAAATTTGTGCTGCCTTCTGGCAAGCAGGCTGCTTAGTAGATTTCAGTAGATTTCAAAGAGAAATCTTGTACCAGAATAGTTTATGACACATTATTGTTTTGTTTGTATGTGAGGGGAATAAACTAAACAGAGGTATTTGCTGTTTATCACCCTATAATGTGAAATACTTTTATAAGCAAGGAGAGATCTATTATCTTCAAAAATGATGAAGGTAATTTTAACAGGACTAAAGTCCTGTTAAACAGTTCCATCAAGCTATGGTGAGTAGTAGTCTGCCAGGGGTAACTCTTTCCATACAAAATAAATCTTACTTAGGTTTTACATTTTTAACCCAGCCCTTGCTGAATAGATTAGCATGATGACAATAAACATTAATCTGGTAGACAGTTGTAAAGTATGTGCGTGCATTTCTATATATATTTTTCAAGCATGTTATAGAGAATAAAGCTTTGTGTCTTGCTAGTTACAGAATTTGCTTAGTCATATTTGTCACGCTGACTGTTGCGCCTCATTGTTTTTGGTTTTACAGCCTTGTAAGTGAGTGTTTGAATCTTGTTGTAGCATTGATTACCAAAAGACACAAATAGGCAGTTTCCAAGGCTTTACTAGTCTGTGTTGGGGATATGTATTATTTTATTATTATTATTATTATTTTTCTTTATGATCTTTACAAATGTTTCATATTGGAGGATCACTAACTCCTAGTTGGTTGCCTGGCTGTCAAGAGCGATTTGCATTTTATTGATGCTTCCTACCCAGTGCCTTGTTGCCTATTTCAGCATGTCTTTCAGATGGGAAAACCCAGAAACAATTTCAATGAAGTGGCCAGAGTGCTGCCAGCAAGGGCAGATGCTAGATCTGTGCAAACATCCTCAAGGAAGGCTTGCCAAGTGTATGGGGATGGCAGTAGGAAGCAGGGAATGTGGGTGCTTTGGCTTGTGCTCCCACAAGAATACAGTGAATATGAAAAGCAGTTTTTTTGTATGCATATGCATTCTGGTTTGCAAGAAATAGTGCAGCTGTGGAAACCCTGTCCTTTCCGGTCGTCTGGCTTGGTACGTGGTATGCTGACTATGTCTCACCTGAGACAGTTCTTTAATTGCTAATGGATATTAAGGATGAGTAAGGTGGCTGAGATCATTCAAGGGATGCTTTAGTGCATAACTAAAGCCACTGTAGCCACTGAGTAATTTGACTTAGTGCAAGTTCTGTGTCTCAAACGGAAGGTTGCCTACTGATTTCTAGGATTTGAAACCAGCTGACTTGCTTAAACATCGAGTTCTGAACTCCTCCACAGAAAATAGACAGATTATTAGATGTTTCTGCCTTGATTTCTCTGACAAACTTCTCCAATTCTCTCATATTATGGCAACTATAATAATTTAATTACTGTCTCTTTTTCCATGCAACCTTATTGGCAGAGCAAAGCATAACCATTTGGCTCTTATCTTGCCAGCTGGGTCCCTGTGTAGTACTCTGTGAATCTCCAGTGTGTTACAGTGCAGATTTGTCTGTCTCCTTGGAGAATCTTTTGTATTCATTGGCAGCAATGTTACTTATCCTATGTTTGGGTGCAAAGTCTGTCTTAACCCTCCATATTAAGACAGATTTTTGCATGTGTGTTTTTTGAAAACTGATGTTTCTCTCCAAATCTTGGACAGTTATAGGTTATATTTTCCTAAGTGAGTTTAAATTGCATTGCCTCTATCTTGAAGGACTTCTGATGTCCTTGGCTTTTTTGGCATAGTGTGTGATGGACCAAACCCGAAGTTTGCTGTTCACTAGTTCAAGCTAGTTCAAGCTGTTTCCTTCTCGGTGTTAATCAAGTCCTTCCATTTTGGCTAATATGGCTGGTGTGTGATGTGTGTTGGTCTTATTGGCAAGTTAGCAAGTTTTTAGTGGTCCTATATCCACTTAGTGAAGTGTTTGGGAAAATGTTGCTTTATTAATATGTAGCTTAAAAAAAAAAAAGAAAGCTGTAACCGGTTATACAAGGAACTGGAAAAAGCTTTCTTTTTTTTTTTGTTGTTTTTTAAGTACTGGAGTAGAGAGTGAGAACAACCAAACCTTCTGGTAATGTTTCACTGCATAATCTGTAGTATTTTTTTATTATAACGTGTGGCTATTCTGATTTGATGATTTTTTAGAATTCTTTTTTTGCGTTGTCAGTTTTCCTAATGTTCTCAACAACATAACCATCTGTAATAAAATGAAAATGGGGATTATTAGTTGGGATTTAAGGGAGGGCCATGCAGAACTGATAGAGTTATTAAGCACACAGGCCTCGTTTATGACCAAAGAAATTCCTTGTGCTACAAAATGTAGGCTGAGAACGGTCGGAACAAGTGTTGTGGCATTTTGGCTATACTCCGATTTTCCTTTCCAGAAGGATCAAAATCAAGTGTGTAGAAAACAGGATGCTGGACTGGATGGATGGAATCCTGTTCCTGTGACTATGGTAGGGCTTTGGCACTAGTGGATGGAAAAAAATATCCATCCTGCTCTTCTTTCAGAAGCAGGTCAGAGACCCAATTTGAATTGCAGTTGTCAAAGTTTGTTTTGTTTTTGCAGGTGTGGTGAAGTTCCTGCTATCCTCGCTCCTCTTAAAAATAATACTGTATTCCAAAAACTGCTTTCTAACCCTGTGTTTACCTATTGTTCATGCAGTGCAGTTTGCCTTCTTATGGAGGGTGACTTCTGGCTTCAGAGGCAAGGACTGTGAATGCAAACTTAGGAGCATCTCAAGTTATGCTAGGGAAATATTTGGCAGGCCTTTAATTAGTATTATGAAGAGTCACATAAAGTAAGATGAGGATTAAATATGATCGTTACTACTTTAATCTCTGGTTCTACCCTTTGTTCGGTCCTTCTAGTTGTCATTTGGAAAAAACCTCTGCCAGGTTATATTTACTTGCTGTGACTTTCCCCAGACATCTTCCAAGTTAAATAGTTGAGCTGGTCTCCAAAGATTAGTGCTTTGCTGCGCACCAAATATTTGTGGTGTTGGAGAAATCAACTGGCTTTGAATTTACAGGACGCGTGAGGCAGAAAATGCTCAGAGTGCTGCAGGGGGATCTGCTTCCTATGACCTTGGGTCAGTGTGTGACACCTGGGAATTCAAGCCACTTACTGAATGCTTGGCAGTGCTGGACTGATAGACTGGATCATAATTAGCCTTTTTCCTTCTTGCAGCTCAATTCTTGAAAGGGGTATTTGGGCATCCCATATGGAGTGGACCAGGGCTTCTCTGGACTGGCATGTGTTCTGGATTTGGCACTAGTGTCTTACCGAGCCCTGAACTTCTGCTGAATATGTTTTCTCTGAAACAGTTCCTCTAATTACAGGCTCTTCTTGATGCTGATTTGAGAAGTGAACTCTGGATAATAGTGAACTCTGGACTTTCTTGCATTTCTTTTTGCCTTTTGGGAGTTCAATTTAGACTATGTTAGTTATGGATCTTGGATAATGTCTTTGACAAACTCCTAGGAGTCTGTTCCAGTCTTTGACCACCCTCGGAGTGTTGTGTGGGGGTTTGTTTTGTTTTTGGGGGGAGGAAATTTTTTGTTGTTTGGTTTTGTTTGTTTGTAATGCAAGAAACTGCACTTAATGTGTGCCTATAGCCTCTTACCCCCTCACTGGATATCACTGACAAGAATCAGGCTCAGGTATTTATACCCTTGAAGACCCTCCTGAGCCTACTCTTCTCCACGCTAAACAGGCTCAGCTTTCCCAGCCTCTCACCGACTGTCAGATGCTCCAGTCTCTTAAACATCCTTGTGGCTCTTCCTGGGCCTCTAGTCCCAGTGTGTCTATGTCTCTCCTGTGCTTAGAAGTTCCTCTCTACCCATCTCTGCAGCCTGTTGAGATGTCTGAGCATCAGCACAGCCCTCTGGTGTATCAGGCCCTCCTCCCAGTTTTGTGCTGCCTGCAAACTTGCTGCGGGTGCCCTCTGTCCCTTCACGAAGCCCAGTTAGTTAGGAGAATGCCTCCGTGCTCCCAGCCGCTAGCCCTTGCCAGGCACCTGAGGGGGCAAGACCTCGTCCATTGGAAGAAATAGCTTTGTTTTGCACTGCAAGAATGAAAATCTGCAAGTGTATTTACAATACCTGCTGAAATATGCTAAAAAGCAGCCTCTCTATGAATACCCTACAATGAATAATGCATTTTTGCTTGTGCTCTTGGTGGCTTGCCTGTCCGTAGCGTAAACGTGAATATTCTGATGCTAGCAGGGGAGGTATGTAGCCGCAGGCAGCAGTCGCTGCTACGTGAGAGCAGAGCCTAGGCCGCAGATGCCCACCTGGCAACTGTGCTGTCTTTTGGCATTGCTGATTTCCTTTTCCCACCCAAGATTTTTCTTCTTGTCTTAGAGGAAATCCTGTTTATTTGCTTTGAGGAAATCACTCTTCTATTCTTTCTTACTCTTCCCCTCCCTCTTTAATTTTCACATTATTTTTTTGTTTTGTTTTGTTACGACGGTACATGCCAGTAGTCCTTGGATGCTTGGGTTTTGCCTCTGCCCTTGCAGTTCTTCATATGTGAGTGGTTGCTGGCGGTTTCAGTACTGTGAAAACCTCTTCCCCACTGTAATGCTCCGGTTGCCAGCTGTCACAAATGTTCCTGTTTCTGACTTTTTCTGGGACAGTTACATTTTGCATCTATTCCTGCTCTCTTCTAACCTGCCTTTCTAGTGCAGCCCTGGTCGCCCTAGCTGGACGGCTGTTTTGGGGTGATCGTTTCTGTAAAGACCACAGTCCATTACTCCAACTCATATCACAGCACGAGAGCAGCCAAAGTGATATTCTAGAGGCACGACTCCTTGAGTTTGTTTAACTTTTTAAAGCAATGTAAAAAACAGTTAGTGAATCACAGACGTGCACTTTTTTTCCTCTCCACCCCACCCAACTACTGGCCTTAACCATTTATTTTGTACTTCCTTATTGCCTCTTTAATATCCTTTCACTTCACCCTCATTTCTCAAACCTGAGCACATTAACTTAAGCAACTTTTTGTGGAGAATGATTCTCTAGGGTTGCCTGACGGATTAAGTGGCAATACCTTGGTTGTGAAGCAACCTACGTTTGCACATTCTCCAGTCGTTTCCCATTAAAACTTAAATCCTTGTTCTGCTGTGGCACCTTTAAAAAGCAGACCTCCTCCTCACATGTAAATGTTATGAAAACCAGGCACACTGTAACCCAGAACCCCAAGGAATGCCTGATTGAAATAACAGATCAGAAAAGTCTCTTGCTAGCATTCCTATGATTATAGGTTTACTCAAGTGACAGAAACATGGTGTCAGCTAGCTTTCTGCATACCGTCTAATTTTGGTTTAAGAAGGAACATAGTTTTTAAAGGCTTCGCAGAGCACTGGAGATGTTAACAGTGGTGTTTGTGGGGATGGATAACTTCTCAAAATGGAGTGGTATTCATTGCCTTTCCTTCCTCTCGAATTATCACATGTATTGCTGGTTGGTGGGGTTAGTCCTGTGAAATAGCCTATCCCTTGTGGTAGTTACTGAGGTAGAGTAGTGTGAGTGAAGGGAAGGCAGTCGTTCTTAGCTCCTCTGCTGCAAACAAGCAGACAGCTTTTGTTTTATCCCCCAGCTCTCCTGGGGCAGCTATTGGAGTTGGTCTCTCTGTGCTTGTATTTCCTCTCATGCTGGTCATAGGGGTAGGACTCACAGCAGATAGGTGTGGGGCACTCTATATGCAAAGAAGGCAAATCAAAAGTCTATTGTTCTGATTTCCAATTAAAAATATGACAAGATTAATAAAGCATGTTAAATTCAGGATGGTATATTGCTACAAACAGTGCTATGGTGGAGGAGGAAACAGCAGTTACCTTGCATATGACCCACTCACTTGAGGATGTATCATGAGATAGAAATGCCAGCTTCTTTAAAGCATTTGTCTTGAATTAACCCTTCATACTGATAATGGTCAGTGTTTCTTTCTCCTGATTTGCAAGTGGGGTATTTAAAGGAAAAATCTGATTATGAAAGTTCTTGTGCTGTTAATGACAAGTTTTCCTTTTTTGATGGAGCTTAGCAAGTACTTATAAGAGCCCCTGTGACACAAGAGGTTGTTTGCAACTTTAATACGCAAAAAGATGTGTGTGCTGTAAGTTATAATACAGTTAGCTCATACCCCTGATGTGTAGAAAATGAATATCAGCTGCTTTAAACTTAGTTTAAAGCTTCCTGGCAGTGTTCCAGGTTCTGATATGGAAGGTCTTTCTCCTTTGCTGTTAATACTAATCTTTGTTCTCCCTCCCTCTCCACTTCTTTCTCTTCTTGCAGGCAAAGGCAGCTCAAGCATCTCATCCGACGTGAGTTCAAGTACAGATCACACACCCACCAAAGCCCAGAAGAATGCAGCTACCAGCGAAGGTAGGCATATGGTACTCATTACGAAGGCCTCCCAGCATAATGCTAGCTCTCTCCAGAAAAGGAACCCCTCCTCCTCTTTTCTTCTGTGTACAGCATCATTGGCGTACTAGAAATTGAGAAACAATATTTTTCTTTATGCATTTTCCACTTCTACCTGTTGCAGTTTTTCTTCTCAGCTTGTGACCAAGGGTCAAAGGGTTTAAGGCAATTCTGCAAAACACAAGTTAGAGTACTGAATAATTTGCATGTGATTTTTTTCATCAGGGGGATTTATTCTTAAGATTGAATGTAATCTGATTTTAAACTTATTCATGAAGGGCATACTTAATGGACACTTCTTGGCATCAGTTGTAGGTAAACCTCGACCTCATATGTTCATACTATGAACACCATGAGAATGTGAGTTGTTTGTGTGGAAACTTGTGCCAAGTTTCCAGAAGTGCGGCTATGGACATGAAGAGCTGACAAGGATTTAATTAGATTGATGCATCTCACCTGCAGTTACTAGACTATATGATCATCTGAGACTAGATGTTTAATGTCTAGGGGAAAGAAGTTTTATGTGTCAGTATTAATATACTGTTGTATTCATTGGCCAATGAACAGAGAAGTGCTGCTCCTTCCTTGCTGCCTGATTATATGTGAGTAGGTGTGTTCTGTTAAATGAAAATATATTGGCCTTGGTTTTTACAAGAGTGTCTTCGAAGGCTGAGAGGAAATCATTAAATTTAGTAGTAGGTAGTTTAATGATGTAAGCTGAAAGACTTATTTTTTCTTAATGGTGAATTTATGCCTTAGCTAACATTTCTGCACAACCTGGTCGTAAGACATCAGTTGTACTTGGTCATTAGCAAATAATGATTCTAATTTCTTACACTTTAGTCATTATAAATAAAATTACAAGCTCTCATTGCACTTGATCAGGCTTTATTTCTTACAGATTGAAGAAACCACAGGGTTTGTTATAGTTTGGAAAGTCTGGTTATGACCATAGAATCTGTGTAGTAAAAACAGTTTATATATCTAATAAATGACATCATAAATCACAAGAGTTTATTGTTATGCATGCATAATCCCATATCATGAAGGAAGATCTGGCACCAGTGAATCAAGAGAAGTTCTGGATAAGAATCTCTGTTTTTTTAGTCTGAACAACAAATTGAATGGTAGATGAATAAATGGTTAACCAAGTTAAGTTGAATAGTAGACTTCATTTTTCTTTAAGTCTTAGATGAAAACATCTTAAGGTACCTGAAGGGGATGAATTGCCAAGAGAAGTAGTAAATTTAGGAAATGTGTAAAAGAATCTTAACTCCTCTGTGTGACAGCCAGGAGTAAAGCAGAGGAGCAGTGGAAACTCTGAAGTCAGTCTTTGACAATAGCTTTAAGTTTCTGTTTTCCCTCAATCTGTAGAGCACATTTTTTTATTTTCAAAACAGGTAATGCAAAGTAATTGTTCTGTTAGTCTCTTGGATTTATGTTCTTAATCTAATCCATTAAAGAGCCAGTGAATACCGGTGTTGACCTTGACATCTTCAGCACTGGTGTGCAGCTGACTAACTCATTAGTAAGGAAAGCCAAAATGCAGAGCAGCAGAATATGAAGATATGTTTCCTGAGCTCTCGTGAGGATTCAAAAGACTTCCGAGCAATTGAGTTGTATATTTTATACTTGGAGACAATTTTGGGTATGAACTTATTTTTGCATGCATGTGTGCTCTAGAAGGTCTGTTTTAGACAAACACATCCTTTGACAGCAGCAGCAGTAGTCTCTTCCTCAGTTGATTCTATTGCTGCTTTGCTACAAAGTTTTCCTGATGAGAAGCTTGTATTAGTGCAGATCAGTTTATTATAACTGCCGTAAGAGGAATTGCTGTGTAACATGGCAAACTTCTTTGTCATGACAAAACTTGACAAACATGACATCACTGGAGAGGGTGGTTAACCACCCTGCTGCAAGACAGGTAGGGTGATGTGCTCACAGGACTGAGCACTTGCAGACTGTTCACTTGTTGAGTAGCGTCCGGCGGCTAGCTAAGAACAGGAGCCTGGTTATGTTAGATGTTGTAGAAACAGTAGCTGCTATTGTGTCTTTTTATTGGCAGGTTTACATAACATTTTACAGCTATTAGTTAATTCACCTTTAAAACACTCCATGCTCTAATATTTAATTGCCACCGTATAGTAGTACCTGCCTGCTTCACAAGCTAGTGACAGTTAAATTCCTGAGTACCCAGCTCTGTGGAGAGCACAGCAAAGCTTTGCTGTGAAAGCTTTCAGCCTCCCCAAATCCCGCTTTCCAGACTGGCTTCCAGCTTTGCAAGCAGATCTCTCTCTTTTCAGTTCTGCGCGATGTCTTGTCTTCCTTCTCTGTAAGGCTGTTGTCACACCACCATTGAACTTAGATCAGTAGTAAGTGTTGAAACCACTAGCAAGGAAAGCTGTAGGACTGATTCCTGGCAGCCTTATGGTATTGCACAGCAGAAAGGCTGAAGGATTGCCAAGGAGTGCAAAAAGAGGTCAAGCAGAACCCTTAATGGGCAAGGCGCATCGGGCGCTATCCCACTGTTCGTATTAGCTTGGTATCTGTATGAGTCATTGTCAACTATGGTTTATATCTGTCTACTGTACACATTTAATTTGTGAGTGTTTTTTTTTTTTTTTTTTTAATTTCTGCATAGGATGGGTACCAGAAATGGATTCCAAGACTCCTTAACTGTGTGCGGTTTCCGTAGGTGGTGCTGTTGAAGCTGTGGCAGTTAACCCTCCTGAGGGGAATGGGAGATGCGGTTACGGGCAAAGTACAGCGCTACCAGTATTCGCTGCCAGGGGTGGGTTGTGAGCTTGGCTGGGGTTTCATCGCACACATACAGAACGGGGGCCTGCACGGCTGCATCTGTAGCACTGTGGGAGGAGGTTTTGTTTCAAAGAGCCAAAGTTTTGCTTCTGAACGTGCCTGGGGAGACGGCTTGTCTTGGTCAGGGAGCTTTCTTGTAGTGCTTACCGGTGATGCAAGGAATATTACATCCGAGCTGGATGCTGCATAGGAGCTTGACTCTGTTTTTTAAATAAAGCTGCTTGAGCTTTTCGTATATATGACTGCTAAATGGTAATCTAGAATCAGCTTTAAATTGAGAGCTCGGTATGAGGTCTAATTTATTTGCTAGTTTCTGTAAAATCACACTGAAGGCCTAGGCCAGAAGCGAAACGCAGTTATAGCAGAAGGGTTAACTACCACAGTGCTCTCGAATGTATCCTGCAAAGTGTTTGTATTTTTAATTTTGTGGAAATCCACTCGGGTTGGCTCCCGTATTCTTCAGAGGTTAAAATTAAATCTGCTTATAGTGGTGCTGGGGAAGGTCAAGGTTAAGGGACCCAGAAAAATAAGTATTAAGCTGCCTTTTTCCCCCCCTTCTGTGCCCTAAGTTCAAG
>VZSV01000196.1:1037963-1059778 GCA_013398735.1 Nothocercus julius | reverse complement strand
TATTGTTATTTTTTATTATATAATATCAATATACCTTAAATTTGCTTTAAAATGATAATGTTTGAAAAACAGGCCAATGAAGAGATCACAGCTTTTCACATATCAGCTCTGACACGTATATGTAGTGTGGAGATGAAATGTTTTGGCAGTGCCTCTTCATACAGATTTTGAGAGAAGAACCTTCCTTTTGAAGGTTAGGTCTTGGTAGGTGCTAGGAAAGTACCCAGTCATAGTTGTAAAAGCTACACTCTCCTCTGTTATATTTGGGCTTCTTAGTGCTTCTGGGAGAAGCAGGTCCTGTAGGCTGGCTGAACTAACAACTTTCATTAGGAACCCTTTCATTAGGAGCCCTTCTCTCCATTAAATAACACATCTTGCGGTCAATGGTACCAAAATGCAGGGGGTTGTGAATGCAGAATGCTTCAGCTGTTCTCATAAGGCTGTTGCCTCATACCCTGTGTGCGGCGACACTTAGCTAAAGCCAGTCAGGCTGTGTCCTGTGCTCCTCAGTATCCTTTTCTGATGGGACCTTGCCCCCAAAACCTAGTGAAGAAGGCAATGGCTCCTTGTCTATGCTGTGGATTTTTTTTGTTCTCTATCCTCTTGCCTCTCTGCACGCAATCAATTCCAGAGAAGAAGGATGGCTGTGAATTAGCAGCTACCCTTCCCTATGTATTAATTTTCATTCTGCTTTGTCCACAGTTGGTTTAAGTCCTTCAAAACAAAATCAAATGTTGGCGTTCCAGCTGGCCTGAAGCTTCCAGCTTATTGGAGTTGAACCTAGTTTCAAGTTTTATGAGTTTGAGCAATCAGTAAGACTTCTGTTATTATGAATATTGAAATACAGGTGCTCACTGATGTGTCCTTTAATTACAGAAATGCCAGCTACTCAAGTAGCTGAAATTGGTTTTATATTAAATTGAACAAAAAGAAAAGTGTAGTTGGCTCAGCTTTTGTAAGAGGGGTTAGCCTCTATTCATCTAATAAAGTCTTACATGCACTTTGGCTGTGCTCTTGTAATCATTGCTTACAAAAGTAATTTTTGAGTGACTTTTATAAGTGAGACTTTGTCTGCTTCTATTGCATTTCTTTATTCTACAGGTCCTCAGTGTATTTGAATGACTAGTATCTTACTGGCAAAACTAGGACCACAATATTTGGTTTTCGACAGACAGTTTGAACTTTATCAATATGTGAAATTTCTGAAAGCAGCAGTTTTGCATCCTGCTTATTTTCTCGGACTGACAAGGAGATATCTTTATCTCTGGTTTTCATGTTCAGAAGCATAAAAAAATAAACTATAACTTGACCCTCTGAGAAGTTGCTTTTTCTATAGAAAAGTGAGGTGCACGTTAGAAAACTTCTATAACGGTTTTATAGCATAAATAGGGTAAGTGGCAGTACTTGAATGCAGAAAGGTTTATTTGGGTTGCTTGCTTCTCATGTCACCTTAAAACTGAGGGAACAAAGACAAAGTACCTATGATAGGTGATCTATGGTAGGATGCCGTGCTGTAACCCATTACAGGATATGATCTGGTAGGAGGCCATGCATGATATGTGCCATGCTTTTATAATCTACTTGCATCCTCTGTAAATGCAGCTTTTCCAAAAGGTGCTGCATCTTCTAGACTGCCAGGTAACCCTTAATCTATTCCCTGGGCTTGAGAAAAGGAATCTTTGCACTGAGCCGAAAGATAGACTGCTAAAAACCTGGAAATAAGGAACAGGTCATGCACTACTGAGTACCTCTTATTTTTAGAAGAGCTTCCTGGTGGAATGGCGGCTGAACTTGAGAGAGCTCAGAGGGAGACTGAAATCCCAGAAAACCACCTTGCAAAGCAGGCAGCGATAATACGGCTCACAGAATAAGGAAGATATGCTTGATACAGTGGAGTTGGGTTGGAGCTTTTGAATTATTTGTGGATCTTCTCAGGATATTTTGCTAATTAAGTGTTGTGGGGAAAAAGATCTGCTGAAAAGAGATATTGTTTCCTACCCAAGTTGTTTCCTGGCTGTGCTTTGGGCAGAAGGAACTGCTTTGATTCATTCCTGTGTCTGTTATCTTTTAAGGAATCTTTTCTAGCTTTGGTTCATTAATATTTCCTCTTTTCATTTTCTTCAAATATTAGAAATTTTATTGATAGAGTGCCAGAACTGAAAAGCTACATGATTGTTTTCTGGATGTATGCGAGCATAGGTGTAATTACTAACCCTGTTGATGCCGCTTGTCTCCCCGCATCTGCCCGCACACCGGTTGGGGGGAGTTCAGGCAGTGGAAGTGCTCTCTCAGCAGATTTTCTGTGCATCGAGCCCTGTCTGGGTTTGATGGCAATTCCTGAAATTGCCCCTGCTTGCTGTCCTTGCAACAGCCACTGGGCTGCGAGTCAGCTGGCATTGAGTGCGCCGCCGCTGGTTTGAGCTGGTGGGGAAACTGGAGACCAGGTAAGTTCCTAGGGTTTCGTGTTGCTTTTCTAACGGTGGAGTTTTCTAGAAAAGTGAAATGCTGCATTACTTGAATGTGCCAAAATGCAATCATTGAAGCCAAAAAGCCAGGGAAGGAATAAGAGGGTTGGGAGGCGTGACAGTTTATAAATCCAAAACTATAAACACTTTGGCAGAATAAACAGAACTCACTATTTAAATTCCTCTAACCGACGTATCTGAATGCATATGCAGATATAATCACGTCAAGCAGTTTGTGGAGGTATATAGTAGTATGGAGGCTTGTTCTTAGGTACTTACTATTTTTGTGTCTAACCACATCTTGTTGTGCTTTTGCTATCTAATAGGCAATGTTCCTGCAAAGCTGTTCAGCTAATTATAACAATACCACTGCAATCGGCATTGAAATCGGAGTTCAAATGCAAAGCAAAAGCGGTTGGGACGCTGGCAAGGGTAGAGCTGCAAATTGAAACCTTACGTTATTCTGGCTAATTTGTACTGAAATGCTATAGCCAAATGTTTAAAACTTGCCCAAACAATACTAGGAACAAATTGGAAAGGCACATAAAACTGCAGTCTTATTTGATCCGCTGCCTGAAATGTGAGACCTACCAGAGCAAATGCACCAGCAGCGTAGTTAGAGAGAAATGACCCCAATTTAAAAATCTGGCCTTAGCTTTTCCAAAGTAAGGTATGATAGGAGTGGTAGGAGTGATTACATTTTACCCAATTACTTGTAAACCTGATTTTAAGGCATCTAAGGATCCAAATGTATTTTTTTCCATGAAATACTATTCAGAAGTACTTTATATGGTCTTATCACGGGCACTCTTGTGCTAGCTGCTGTAGCTGTTTTCTTCTCTGAATAATGAAGAGTCATCTAGAAGAATCTTATTCTCCAGTGCCTTCTAGACTGCAAACCACCTCTTGAATGCTAGACTAAGTCTCTTGAAGGCAATTTGAAGAATATATATATATTTGTAAAAAACTCAATAATGATTGCTTAACTATGTCAGGCTTACCCATTTTTCAGACTGAGATAAGTTATTCCAGAGCAATTCAGTTGTTTCTTGACTGAAGGAATGAAATAAATTGGAGCAAATTTTAGACTTTAGTTTGATAGTTCCAGTGAAGATATTGAACTGTAGCTAAACTTATTGCTCACAATATCCCATCTCCATTTTCTTGTATCTTACTATCTTTTCAGATCAATTTGTCAAACAACTGTATAATTTTTAAGAACGATATTGCCAACTGTGCTGAATAATCAGAATGCTTGAGAAACAGCTTTTCTGAGTGCTGGGTCGCTCTGCTCTTCTGGCTCTTATGTTGCCATTATGCCTGGTCCTGGGGGTTTTTTCAGTCACCAAAGCTGTGAATTCACTTGCTTCTGCCAGCGTTTCTCAAATTTCGCTTAAAGTGTGTATTGAACCTGGCAGCTAAAAATGGCTATTGCAGAATGGCTAATGGTAATTCTTATGGTGGTGTTAGTTCTGACTGCTGGACCATCATAGGTTTGGATGGTTAAAGTTGACTAGGCTAGAAATAGAAGCAGAAGTTATGAACGTGGGTATAATCTGGTGCTTAATGGTTTACACGTTTGCTGTGGCTGTAACTGGCCAGAGGTTGTGGCGTCGTGCCTGCTGCACGTTCAGCTATCCAGCTTTGTCCTTGCTCTCGTATTTACGTCTTACTTCTGTCTTGAGCCGTAGTGATGGATGGAGAGTTTGTCCCTTGAACCTCAAAGTATAATTGCCATTTTAATGGTTTAAGTAAAGGATTTATATTTTTCTGATAGAAGAAAACAGTTGTGTACTTGGCACAAAAATGAGCTGTTATAATAGTCTCCAAGATGAAAACCAAATGTGGTCTAAATGACAAAAGTGTAAGTGGGCTGTCTTCAGGGGGCTCCAGCTTGGAAAGCTGGTGTTTACTTGGCACTTTTTTATTGTGGGCTGAGAGAAACCATTAGCTTGGACTCTGCGCTCTGAAATCACTGTGCTCTTTGCTGGTGACCCTTTTGCTTTTGGCACGACACCACTTTAGTCATTGTTTGTAAGATGAGGCAAAATTGTAGTCCAATCTGATTTCATCTTGAAGCAGAATCTCTTTGCCATTCCAGCAGCATTAACTTACGAGGTGTTTTTTGTTTGTTTTTAATGCACTTATATCTCAGATTGAGTTGTGCTGCATGCTTTATGTCCTGCCTTGCACTCGTCTTTGGAAGGTTCTTGCAGCGTTTCAGAGCGTGCAGCTGACGTGCCTGGCCTTGCCAGGAGGCGGCTCCGGCTGAATCTGCTTGGGCCGCTCCTAGTTAAAAGTGCTGACATCAATAGGGGGCGGTTGGCACTCTTGGTGTGTGAGTCTAGACAAATGCATTTTAGGGAGAGATTTCTTTAGAGGAATCTTTTTTTTTTTTTTTTTTTTTTTTTTTTTTTTCTCTTCTTCGTTCTCTGATGTTGCATTGGATTATTGAGGACTGTGCCTGTTTCCTTTGAAATTCAGTAATGATCATTTCTATCAGTTTCTAGCTGTGGAAGTCTAGGTTCTCGCAGCATTTTGTATCTGGTTATTTTGCTGGGCTATGCTAAGAAAATGTGATGCCCATGTCAATCACACCTGAATCAGAGTAACAGCACTACCACTCAATTCTTGGCTTCAGATTATACCAATTACATGACTCACTGCCATGAAAGCTCCAATGCTTTCATGTGTTGGTTTCTTAATTTTGTACAGACAGCTTTTGTTTAGAGCATGCATTTGCGTATGATTAAAGAAGAAATAAGCCTGATATGCACAGAAAATATTAATTCTTTCTTGTTGTCATTTTTAACTGATCTTTCTATGTTACTATGATGATAGTAGTCTTTTAGAAAAACATTTTTCCTATGGGGGAGACTAGGAGGTCTCAGTGTTTAATCATTATGGGCTCTGATTTGCAGAGCAACCCTATTAAAATATGTAATGTTCACTATTGTTTAAAGGATAAGAATTGCAAAATAGCAAATAAATACTGGCTTGACTAGTCAAGAAAATAATGTAGTTGGGAACTGCAAATAGTAAAGTTAGTAAAAGGAAAGAAACGAGAAAAAGGGAACATATTTGTTGCAAAATCATAAAAGATAAGAACATGGTTAAACGTGTTAGTGACCAAACCTATGTATCCTACTTCCTATTGCTCAGTGCTATGTATACTATGCTGAAAAATAAATAACCTCAGATAGTGCAAAAAGGATGAGGTGTTTCCTTTGGGCCCCTTCATAGGGATTGTGCTTTTTCACTGAACAGTGAACCAGTTCTGGCCTGAGAAACAAGTGATTTGTGGTGGATGGTTGATCTACCAATAAAACAAATATATAGCAAATACAACACTGGTGAATCTCTAGTGAAATTTGGTCATGTCTGGGAAAATTGATGTATCATGTCAGGTCATGGCAGGTAAAAAAGCTATTCCTAAAAGTCACATTTAAATATTAAATAAATTCCACAATTTCTACAGAAAGGAAATAGTTGGGTCTTAAACAAAAGTCTAAGGTGTGACTGGTTTCGGTCTAAGGACCGAGGTCGCTTTTTTATGAAGTGCAATAAGTTCCCTCTATTGTCAATGGTTCTGGTCTGTGTCTCAACACACTTCTCTGTAGCAGATGACTTGTAGGTGATGCTTATGTGTTTGTATTTATTTATTTATTTATGTCCATATTCATTGGTTTGTGTTGAAGAAATAAATTCAAAATCTATATGAGCTTCAGCTCTTCCTGTTTGTGGATGTATTGGGAGTTTTCAGGAAAGGTGGCACGGGAGGATGCTCAACCAAAAATGCTTTGTAAGTCTTTGTCTCTTGCACTGTATTGCAGCAGTGTGCAGTACATGTGTGTTCATAAGGTTGGAAAGGATGTATTGCCTTGGTTGCTTTTTGAAAATCAGTAACAGTAATTTTGTTCTGACTGAGTCTGTTTGAATGAGTAGTGAATCAGATATGAGCTGAAGTAATTTGTTTCTCTTTGGACTGTGGTTTTCTTCTCACTTCTTGCCTAGCATTGCAGGCACATCTGTGGTGTTCTGTAAGCAATTTCACTCTTCTCAGAATTAGATCTTTTACCTAACTCAGAACTACTTATTTTCCATATCTGTTTTATACTGTCTCAACTTGGTCATTCATTCCGATGTTAATTTGATCCAAATGCAGCAGCTCCCCATTTGCCTGGGCATCCTAGGCATGTGTGACATGAAGCCTCTGCTCCGCAGGTCAGATGCTTCAGATGCATTCATCTTGATGCACACGTGCAGATTAGCTCATCATTTGAGGCCTCAGGTATCCTGGTCAGAGCTGTTGCTGTCCTGCATCTGAAGCAGTAGAAAACTAGCCGTTATTTTTTTTTTTTTTTTTTTTTTTTTTTTTTTTCTCCTTGAGGGAGAAATGTAGACTCCCAGAACAGGGCTGGGGAAATACAGGTGTATGTTAATTGTGTCCCACTATGTGCTGAATTCTATCTTCTTACTCCTCCCTGCTATGATACTCTTTGGATACTGGTATTCACAACAGAGATGTCAATACATACATATATATATGTGTGTGTGTATATATACACATATAAAACAATTAAAAAAAATTATATTTACCCTACATGCATTGAAATACATTGTGTGATGCTCAGTGTTTGAGAATTGCAAACACTTGGTTAAAATACTGTTTAAAATTTAAACATTGATTAGTAATTGCTTGTGCTCTTTTAGTTGTGTACATGCTCTTAGGTGCTCTCTCATTCATGCTTTTGCTCTCTTAGTAAAGTGGGTGTGAACTGCTGGCTCTATGGTTGAATCTGATAAGTCCTTGTGTTTAATTTTGGAACCTGGATGGAACAGGCATGCTTAACAGTGCTACCCAGTTTGTGGCTAATGAATCTGAAAGTGTTTTTACGTGTTATTTATTTTTCTTTGCTGTTTCTTTGGTAAGTATTTTGAATTTTATTTTGGAGAATGAAGGGTACAGTAACTTAAAGACAAATCGCATTGGAGTTAGACTGGGAAAAGAAAGCAGTGATGCTGAAAGATAACTGAGGTGGTGGACTGTAGTTTAAAAGTAAAGCTTCTGTGCATTTAATTGTATCTCCCTACAGAAAGATTTGAAGACTTGATAAACTAATATCAGATTAGTAAAAGGAACTTTACAAGCCAGATGTGACGGGGAAGATCTGGAAATGCTAGTGATCTAGTAGCTTATGGGCACAAAAGCTGTGGTATTGAGTAATTTTGAGTTTGTGCTCATTGGAGAATGGGCTTTCCTATAAAAAAGGTCTGTATCCAGATGGTTAGGTGGTTTTCTTCCAGACAAGAAGAGCTTTCTTTATGAATTGGCTGAAACTAGCGACTGTCGGTATAAATGCTGGCACTCCACGTCAGACGCATGCCTGCCCTTGTGGGGAGTCTGCTACAGAACGAGCAAACATTCGTGCACTTCCAGCCTTTTAAGTGCTGAGGTATTTGCCAAAACCCACTTTTCTAGCTTTTGAATCAGTTAAACGAAGGCATTTTGGCTATGAAAAATGGCACAGGTGAATTAAAGAGAAAATCTTCATGTTTGCTTGGACTGCAGAAGCTGTTTTCCAGTGTGCATAGAACAGTTACACATTCAGTATTACTGCTGCTGTAATCTACTCTTCATGAAGAACTGTTGGACTAAATTGAAGTTGAAATTGAAATTTGTAGTGCTTGTCTCAAGTGTTCATTGAAAACTATAGTTAAGTATGACTTCCTAGTTTTCTCATTGAAAAAAATAATGTAGAAAGTACTTAATAGTTTCTTCAATGTGCTGCTCAAACATGCCAACCAGATCAGCAAAATCCACCCTATTTGTGTCTGCTTTGCTGTGTCTACTATACTCCTTTGCAGTGCCCTAGTTTCAGCACGGGTTTAGCAAGCTCTGCAAAATATTAGTAACCAATATGGTGATTCCCAGTGGGTGATGGGAAGCCCCTTGATTGAAGAGCTCTGTGCCTGCCGCCTTCTCTATTTCATGACTGACCCATTTTTTGCTGGTTCCTGTTCTCCCTTGGTCACCTGGATGATATCAGGCCCCATTCCTTTTAAGTGTCCCCTGGAAATGCGATGCCATGCCTTATTCCTGCACTAGTCTTCTCCTTTCAGGGTGTGAGATGAAGTTGTCCTCACTGCCAGCTCGTTGTTTTCCTGAAAATGCTGGTCAGGCTGAAATGATATATATACATTATATTACAGGTTCTTGCTGCCAAATTTTTGTCATGTATATTGCTCGAGCTGAAAACGTCCAAAACAAACACAGAGAGGAAATCAAAATTAAATTAATCCTCTCCAAGGATGTATAAAGTGTGGCTGCACTGAGGTTTACAAGCTGAGGGTGAGAGGGACCATTGGTTGTGTGGGAGTCAGAAGCCACAGCCCTTTTCTATTGCTGCCCTGGGCTGGAGCAGCTTAACTTGAAGATCTTATGTTTTTTTTACTGTTAGCTAGACAAATGACTGTGCAAAACCTTGGTTAACTGTAGAACCATGGGGCATTCTTGGCAGTTTATCTTCACAGGCTTAAGGACAAATGAGTCACCAGTTTTTGTGAAGCCCTCAGAGCTGTGTGTTCACTTTTACGTAATGTAGTCAAAGCATCTTAACTGAGGCTGAACAGGGCTCTGTAGGATTTGTTTTTTGGAGATGGTGCAAGAGTTGCATTGGAGACCTACTTTCTGCTGTTCTTGGTTGAGAGAGTTGGGTAGAGATAGTGCTACTATTCTGTTCCTACTATCCTGTTCCTCTGTGCTGTGTTTGGGATGGCCAGCATGAGAAATCAGTGTCTCTTGAAGATTTTGAAGCCACTTTTCACTCAACTGGCATGACAGGTTAATAGCATATTAGTGGAGCAGAAGTGACAAGTGGTTGCTCATAGCTTTCCTAAAACACCGTACGACTGTACCTAACACACTTGCTGTTGGATGAAATGAGTGATTGGCTGCCTCAAGGAGCTCGAGGTTAACAACAGATCTTCGTACAACTGCAAGGTAGACTTGTGAGACTTATGCTGTTTCATTCAGAATAAGTATTTTTATTTTTTGAATTGTAGACTTTGGATTTTGATGATTTCCTCTGATTATATCAACATATTGATAGTCCTTGTTGTATAATTATTGCAAAGAATACCTTAACAAATAAAGGCAGTCAGGAAGCACTTACTCTCTAATCTGTTTCTTCTAAAAGTTTGAAAGGACTTCAAGACTGTGAACCTGATGCAGAGTATCCTCAGTGATCACCATGACTTAGCTGCTGTCTGTTCTGAAACTTATTAATTTATGACAAACAGTTAAACTGTCTAAGCTAACTTAAATGCCTGTTTTGAGAAATAAAGCTGTGAAGTAAGTGACTTGATCCCAGTTGTTCTGGGGGAAAGCTTTGGAAATGGCCATGCCTGGAATAGGTGAGTTCTGGAATTGCTAATGTCCTGTCTGTCTTTCTAATACAGAATAGAGCATCTGATTGCGGTCTTCCAATGTTTTCTGTTGCTCAGGCTTTGTTGCTTCTCCCTATTGCTCAAGACAAAACCTGCAGAGAAAAATAGTTAAGCCTTTCCAGAAGCGCTCCTGTGGTGGGAAGTTACCACTGTGTTTTTTTTTTTTCTTTTTCTTCCTATGGCAAATTATTAGTCTCCTCCCTGAGTTTAATCTTTGTAGAAGTCCTCCTTGGGTAACTTCTACTGATATGCAAACAGCTTCTAATGGCTTTCCTACTAAATATGTCAATTCTAGTTAATGGTGAAATTCAGAAGTCATTAATCAAGAATAGAGTGAAAGATTATGCATGTAGACCTGAGAAGTCCAGGAGAGTATAAAAATTACTATTCAAACATCTTGGTGACTGCTTGCCAAAACAGTTAATAGGGTTGAAGTAACGTGCTGTGAATATAAACTTGTTGATGTGTAGACCTTAAATTTTTTTCTCCATGGAGTACAGAATCCAGTGTGAATTTAAGCCTGTTGACAATGGGCTTGCTTTTCTTTGTTACTGTTGACACTGAAAAAGTACGGGTCTGCTGGGTCTCTGACATTTCTAAATTAGGTAGAAACTTTTGATGTAAGGAGACCTCTGCTAGAAAAAAAGGTGTTTCGGGGAGAATCATGGCTTTTTTTTTTTTTTTTTTTTTTGGTAGCGCGTCCTTTGAAGTTGTCATTTATTATCCCAGTCCTTCTCCTGGCACAGGAAAGATTGGAGGGCAGCTATCTGCCATTGAAGGCAAACTCTAACACCATGTAAAAAAAGGAGGTTTTTAAGTAGTGGATGTTAAACTCTGATCTTAATGACATATACTCTGTGTGGTGTCCTACAGTCAGTAAAGTTGTTTCTAATTTGAATAAATAGGTATGAAGATTACCTCAGCCTAGATCTCAATGAGGGTATGGGCAAAGGAAGAAGGGATTTGGCTTCAACTGTTATATGTAGCAAATGATTGGAGCTAAAGACTTTATATGATCATGGGCTGTATTTGAGGATTTGACTGTGTAGCAGGAGAAAATACAGTAACAGGGATGACGTCCTACAGCAGTACATAACATATGTTCAATAGCATTGTCCCAGCTGCTTTAGGATCTGCATGATCATATGAACAGAGTTTCTGCCTTCCAGGTCTGTGAGCATAAACAGCCAAAGTTATTGCAAGACAAGATCATTAGCAGAGATAATTTGTAAGATGGTAAAAGTCCATGTCAGTGGGCAGTGCTGCCCCATGCTTCTCTGTTACAGCACTTGCTTGTTCTCTGCCAACTAGGCTGCCATGTAGAAGTCAAGGTCAGCCTCTAGTAAAAGGAGACTGTATAATTTTGAGTGGTTTCTTTTTAAATTAATCAGTTAATAAAAGTTAATTAATCATAACTCATCTCTTTGTGACAACTTTACTGTGCTTTACTGAAATAGCCATGAATAAAAATGGAAGCTGATTTTGGTTAAAGTTGAATTCTAAAACAGCATGGGGATTTCACTTCTGATTTTCAAGATTCAATCAATACCAGTGGTTAGCAAATTCTTTTTTTTTTTTTTTTTTCCCACTTGGCTATTTAGACTTTTCTTTTACATAAACAGATTCCTGTCTGACCATATTTGGCAATCATTTCTTGGCAGCATGCAGGACAAGCATATGCCTTCTAAAAAAGCAAATAAACTAAAAAATTAAAAGGCTATAAAATGAAGTGTTAAATGAAGTGTTCAATCACTGTAGTTTTTGCCTGGCACATAGAATGATTTTAGTTTCCTATTAGAGCATAGATGCTGTTACCCATTAGTAGAAAAAAGTGTGCACGCCTGGAAGTTCTTCAGCAATGTTAGCAAATATGTCTGTCCTGGACAGTTGTATGAAGCCCTTAAGTGTGGAAGATGAGCATATTTTCTAGACTAACCAGGAAATTATTCAGAGGTATTATTTTTATTTTGTAGACAATTTCCTCCCTTCCTTCCCTCCCCACCTTCCCTCAAATAAATCTCCATATTAAGGTAACGTTGTCCTAGCACCTGAAGTGACATAGTTTGAAAGTAGTTTTGAGTCTTCAGATTACAATTTTTTTCCCTGTCTACCTTCTACTTTTGTACTGCATACATAGAACTATAGTGAGAAAATTGTTAACAGTATTGAATTGCATTACTCTTTTCCTCCCTGCCTTATTTTAGAGGCCAACCTAATACTCCATCTAGGTAGACTTGATAAATGGAGTTGTTCCAAGTTTTGTGTGTGAAAACAAGGCAAGGATAGACTAAAGGGCTGAAAATGTGCCAAAACAAACTTGACTGGAATAGCTTAGTTCGTCCAGCGCTGCACTTTCTAACACCATGGGGCTTTTTTTAAGGTATTTCCGTTCTCAGATCTATATGTGGTCCATCGTGTATCGCAAGGGCGAGTGCCTTTGTAATGAATGAATTCCATGTTCTGCAGCGCTTAGGTGGGATTTCAGTCATCTTGGTATGGAAGAAAGGACTGAGGTAGGCCCAAATACACTGTTGGACACCACGCAAGATCGTGCATATGTAAAGTATAAAAAAAAAAAAAAAAAGGCTCTTGCAGGTCATAGGAAGAAAAGTTAAAGTAATTAAAGTTCTTGTGTGTTGACCTTACTTCCAAAGAGAAGCTTGCTCCCACCAGGGAGCAAATGCTTTCCTTCAGCATGTTAAGTTTTAAGATTAAATGTACATTTTTTTTCTGGATTGAATAGACAGGTTTGTCTTGAGATTGACTTCAGTGTATTCTGCATTTTAAATTGCATGCCTGCTTTTAGGGAGCATCTTGGTAGTGGATGTGAGGATTTACAGTAATGTTCCATCAAAAAAGCACAGAGGCTGAATAACCTTTCTGGGCAATGTTCTTTTGCTCCCAGAAGTATCTCCTTTTGTAAGCTTAAACGGGTGCCTTCTGGCTTCTCATTCTCTCACCATGTACTTGGGAGGAGCCTGGCCCTGTCTCCTCGGTGACCTTCTCATAGGCACTGGCAAGTTGCTGCCAGGTCCCCCCGGAGCCATCTCTTCTCCAGGCTGAACAAGCCCCGATCCCTCAGCCTCTCCTCATGGGGCAAGTGCTCCAGCTGCCTTGAGTGGCCTCTGCCGAGCTCATGGCAGTCAACTGATGTCCGTCCTCTGCTGGGATGCCTCAGACTGGTTGCAGTTTTTTAACCTATCTGGTTGTCTGTCCATCCAGACCTTAATGCTCAAACTTGGATATAAGATAATTGTGGGAGATGGAATAAAGAGCTGCTGAAGTAAGTGGCCTGCGTTCTTCTCTCTTCCCGCTTTCCCTCCCTTCCTCCCCAAAATGCAGTCATTCAAACCCAGAAGGCACCAAGATGGGTTTGTTTACCTTGGTAAATCGATGCTGAATGTTTCTAATTACCTCTTTCAGTGTCCAGAAATGTAGGAAAGAGAACTTGCTCCCTGAGTTTCCCAGGGACCAAAGTGAGGCTGACCAGCCTATAGGTCTCCAGGTTGTCCTTTTGGGCTTTTTCATGATCATGGTTGCTATCTTACAGTAGTTTTTTTCCAAAACATGTCATTATTGGTAAACTAATAAGGCTTAGTGTAACAGATGAAATCATTAAAAAAAATCTTCTATAAGCAGCATTTTTTAATAAATATGTTGAATCCGCTAAGCCATGAGGATAACCTGTATAACACATAAACAAAAGCATAATAAAGAAGTTGAGTTCCATCACTTTTTTTGTGTGCTTGTTGTATGAGCTGTTGATTTTTAGGTATTTTGGGGTATTTTTTTTTAAGCCTTTTTCATCAGAGCAGATTATCTATTTCTTAGGCAGCTGACCAGGAAGACTATTTTATCATTAAATTAAAATCTTTTGCTTATTATTTATCATTTATTTCTGTAGCTGTGAAGAATGAAATTCCTGGCTGTCAAAAACATACTCTTGGCATGTCTATTCCAATCTGTTCCAAAGTGTGGTGTTTTTTTTTTTTTTTTTTTTTTTTTTTTTTTTTTTTTTTTTTTAAGACCCCCAACGACAGAAAACATGGAAGGTTCAGTTTCTCTGTGTTTATAGAGAGCCCAGTTAAGGCTTTAAATGCTAAGCTCTAGGCGTCGTGGTGAATATGGCCTGGGATCATTTCTGCGGGTGCTCATGAAGAAATGACTTCCCAAGTCCCTGGTGACATCCCTTCCCTGCTTGCACAGAAACCGTGGGCTAGACTGAGAAAGGCAAACAAGCTCCAAAGCTCCCAATCCTAGAAGCTAGGGACAAGCATGGGAGGAGGAGTGCCTTGGTGTTTTGCAATTGTCTATGAAAGAGCCTGGGCAAGATTCTGAAGGGGGAAATAAAATGTAGATAGAATAAATGGAAAGATGCCTTGTCTCCTCAGGAAGAGTGGCATAGGGTGGAACTCCTCCAAAATAGACAAGGACTGCTTAGTGTCTCCTAAATGTAAATTTATGTAAATATAAAAAGCTGTAAATATCCATGAACTTCCCTGGTGAGCTCTCATGCCAGTCTGTTGCCCTCCATCATGCTATGTGACATCTACAGTAACAGAATTATCTGTTTGGTTAAATAGCTGAGCTTTGTGTAGTGCGTCTGTTGAAACACTACAAGACCATGATGTAAGACTTCTTTAGGTTGGATTTTTTTTTTTTTTTTTTAAGTATGAAAACATATGCCACATAGGTATATGAATCATGTGTAGCCTTAACTTACTCTTGCCATGCCTATGTTTTCTAGCAGTTTGCATTTCAGAGGTCTCCTGCTTCTTATCAGTGTAAAGACCAGGGGGTGCTCATCACTCAGTGTGCTGCTGTGGGCCTGTTTGTTTTGTTGTCGTCGTCATTCTGACTGTGGTATCGCTACTTCAGGTGTACTCCTCACAGCATAGTTTAGATGTAATGATCTTTGCCTATTTTACTGATGCATTAAGAAAACTCTGGGCAGAATCAAAGCAAATCAAGCTTCGAGTGATCATTTTGAGACATAGAGAACTTGCTTTTTTCAGTGAAAAACGATTTGTGCTTGAAGCGTAGATTCTAGTGGCCTCAACTTCTGGAAATTAGACTAGGTATCAGGCATCCTGCAAATGGGAAATATGCAATTTGGGATCCCCTTGTAGAAGGGTTGGTGTTGGGATGAGTTGCACACCAGGACTCTCCACGTAGATGCCTGAAACTTCTTAGCAGTGGTCCACAGGGCCTTGCAACAGTGTGTTATTTTGGCATTAAGCATCATAAGGTTTAAGCATCCTGAGTTTTGCCTTATGCATAAAAATGTGTGACTGCACTTTTTGCATACATTTAAGAAGGTGGTCCACAGCTTTTTGGACTTTGGGGGCCATCTAGACTTTTGGTGTTGCAATCCTGACTGTTCCAGTAGCAAATGCCTCTTGTGGATCTTGCTGCCAGTACAGCAGCCGATTAATAGTCTTGTCCCAGGCCTCCTGGGGCAGTGTGCCTGCCATGGGCAGGCTTCCTGCTTGAATGGCGAGTATGGGGAAAACAGTATTTTCTGTGCTGAATGAGAGCTGTATCGTATACACCCACAAAGGAGAAAGGGAGACAGATTAACAAAGCACTCGTGTTTGTTTTCTGACTCTTCGGTGCTTGCCTTTACACACTCACTGGTATTGTTAAATGCGGGGGAAAAAAAAAATGTCCCAATACTGTTCTGTTCAGTCCTTATTCCAATAGTAAAGCTAAACCTGAGCTTCAGGCATCTGAATTATGCTCTCAGCTTTGTTCTAGACTAACTGATGTCATGCGGTTTCTGTAACTCTATTCTGTTTGCAAAATGTTGTATGCTTATTGAGGTAGCTCTTAATGTACCTTTTAAAAAGAATGTCATCTGTGTTTCTTATATGCCACATATAAAGGTTTCTAGCTACTTGAATCTTTCTGCTCTAAGTGATCCGTGTCCATGACCAGTCATCAAATTCTTATGTGTGAATACATTCTTATGCTGTTGTACACAAACAGGAAACAAAATCCATCTGTAAGCTTCATGGCCATCTTAAATGCGCTCCTATACTGGGAATTCTTAGGTAATTGTTTTATTTTCCCTCCAGTTCACTATCCTTTCCATAAACCTAGGATCCCATTTGCTGTGACCTCTGTGGGTAGGAGAAAGAATCTAGACTGTAGTCTGCCCTAGTACTGAACTTAAGCCAAGTAGTGACTAATGAACACAGCAGATGTTTCTACTTTTGAAGGCTTTTTTTGGAAAGAACTTCATTGACCAATTTATCCTTCCTCCCAGGAGAAAATGGGACAGCAGTGTAGCTGAGATCTGACAACTCATTACCTAAGCGCAGAATATATTAATGCTGACCCTTGCTATGTTGCCAGTAGGATTTGAATCTAACCTTCTGCTCTCTTTGCTCAAAAAAAACCAACAACAACAAAAAAACACATCCAAGTAGAGTTTTCTTCAAATCTCTCGGCTACTGTGATATGCTGTGATTTCAGCCATATTTTAAACAATTTGAAATACAATGAGGTAGATTATGTATTTATTTGGTTACACTTGTGTGCAAATTCCAGGTAACTCCATTGACTTCATAGCATTACTGCAGATATTTATATTTATTCACCTTACTGAGATTGCAATTTGACCTCTGGCTTTGATGAACAAACAAGCCATGTTTGGTACAGTTTGCCTTTGGGATCGAGGTCTGCTGAACTGGGAGGCTGCAGCGTATTCCCTCTCCCTTTGTTGCTGAGTGCTCAAAGACATTCATCTCCTCCTCTGGCATCTCCTTCTCTGGAGATCTTCCAAACCCGCTTGGACACAGTCCTGAGCCACCTGCTGTAGGTGACTCTGTGTGTGCAGGGGGGTTGGACTAGATGATCTCTAGAGGTCCCTTCCAACCTTAAGCATTCTGTGATTCTATGATCTGCAGCTTGTTATCTTAAGCAGGAGAGAGGATTGCTCTGTTGAAGTTTCTTACCAGGAAGTGCAAGACCTCTAGAAATGAGGTTGCCTGGAACAAGTTTTTGTGCTGTAGTGGGTGATCTTCTACCTTCTCTTCCATGCAGGAGGCTGTGCAGTCTACTTCTCTGGAGATCTTCCATACCTGCTTGGATGCCACCCTGTGCCACCTGCTCTAGGTGACCCTGTGTGTGCAGGGCGGTTGGACTAGATGATCTCTAAAGGTCCCTTCCAACCTTAAGCATTCTATGAAATAACGCAACTGTGAGGACTTTTGAGACAGCAAACAGCAGATGACTCTAGTTGAATTATTCATCTGTGTTATACTGAGAATTAAGCAAGGAGAAGAAAACTGAAGTGATAATGGAGAAGTAGCACATGTTAGTGGAATTGCTAATGGATCAATAGGTGTGCTTTAAGGTTTACAAAATTTTCAGTTAACAGTTCTCCAGAGAGATAGTTTCAAGTTTTAAAGATGGTTTCAAAGAAAATGGCAATAATTTGACACTACCCCATCTTACTGCTTTCACTTTATCTGCTGCTGAGATGGATTTTCCCAAATGTTGAAAATTGATTCCCACTATGTGAAAATATACAGACTTTCACATTTCAGTGACATTAGGTTGTAATTGTAAATGAATATTGAAACCAAAACTGTAGACTGTTTGACAGAGTTCTCTTAACTTTTAGTTAAGCCACATAATTTTCCAAGGATGCATTAGTAAAGTGCCATTCATGAATGTGACGTGTAGAAAAAGGGATAGTGCACACAGCAAAACTTATGTGTAAGGTTTAGAATGGCTACAGTTGAACTCCTTGTGCGAAGGAGCGTTTGTACAAAAAGCCTTTGGATTGCGTGTGAATCTCATAAGCAGTTTCTTGAGAAGGACTTGCCAGGTGCAAGCTCCTGAGTGAACTTGTTTTGAGCCTCGTGGCCAAGAAGGCTAATGGGATCCTGGCCTGCATCAGGAGGAGTGTTGGCAGCTTCTAGAGGGGGTCCAGCGTAGGGCCACAAAGATGATTATGGGACTGAAGCATCTATCGTACGAGGAAAGACTAAGTGAGCTGGGCCTGTTTAGCCTGGAGAAGAGAAGATTGAGAGGGGATCTGATCAACATGTTAAAATACTTGAGAGGAGGATGTAAAGAAGATGGGGCCAAACTCTTCTCCATGGTGGACAGTGACAGGACAAGCGGTAATGGGTACAAATTGAAGCACAGGAAGTTCCATCCCCATGTGAGGTTAAGAACTTCTTGCCTGTGAGGGTGACAGAGCCCTGGAAGAGGCTGCCCAGAGATGTTGCAGAGTCTCCTTCTCTGGAGATCTTCCAAACCTGCCTGGCTGCCACCCTGTGCTCTGGGTGTCCCTGCTGGAGCAGGGGGTTGGACTAGATGATCTCTGGACGTTCCTTCCAGCCTCAACCATGCTGTGATTCATCTCCTGAGAAGATGCACTCTCCCAAGATCTGCTTGTGCACAGAGAGGGAACAGGGTTTTTCTAGAGGAAAAGAATCCCTAAAAACTATTTTTGCAACCTGATATCCTTAAAGTCTTCTCTTCCATGGGAATCTGCTCTCCCTGATACTCCCTGCACCCTTCTCTTACTTCACACTCTTCAGTTCTGTCACCCTGCACCCAAGAGTTAAGGATGCAAAGATATTTTGAGCAGCTCATGTTGGTAGCCTGTGCATTAAAGCCTATTACCTCAACCTCGCAAACAAGTTTCCTTTGATCCTTTTGTGTTCAGGAAATCTTCTCAAGTGCAAGGAGTGAAATCAAGAATGAGTCATCAATGTGCAACCATTAATCAGTGTAGGCTTTTCCAGGTGGGAATTAGTAACTACACTTTGTTATTCCCACATCTGTGTAGAATATGTACAATAAATTATGCACAAAATCAAACACCTAAATGAAGAGCATTATTTAGGGCATGCTTCCAGGGGGAAAAAAAAAATCAAACCCATTTCATAAGCAGGTAGCTGCATCATTTTTACTGATTGCTTGCAGATTTCTATCAAGTCCAAGACTGGATTAATGTGGCTCCCAGACTGATTTGTTGTCTTGAGGCATACAGATAATGTGAGAAGAGTTGGCTTGGAAAGCCGTTTGCTGTGAGTGTACTTAAAAGGTCACCAACTTTTCAACCTTGATTTTGCAGAGTCAGCCAGTCCCATGCTGAGATGAATGGACGAATTAAACTTGGGAATGAGCTATACTTACATTTCTTTTGAACTACAAATTTTAAACGATAGACTGTCTTTTTTAAAGTGCTGTGGAAGAAGAGGCTGTTATCAGTGTTTAGATAGATCTAATTCAGTCCATATAATCCATCCATACCTCTGTGGGGCAGCGCAGATTTCAAATTGGCTGGAGAAAGGAGACACTAGAGTGCTTGGAGAACTTGATTTTTAAACTGAAGGGTTGTTTTGCTTTAATACCTGGACAAGTTCTTTTGTGGTAGCATCCCAGTTACGGCTTGTGTGTGTACTGACTTCTGTCACACGCTACGTGAGCTGGACTTCCTTCCAGGTGAAGACTCAGCAGCTTCCTGTATATGCTGTTACTTCATGCAGAAGTTTCTTCTAGAGCCAAGTTGATGCTTGGGGAGGTGAAAGGGCAGTGACTGTCCCTTTCGTCTCTGGTTTTAGTGGCAGGATGCACTAGTTCTGAGCTGGAAAGGCAAGGAACAGAATGAGATTTGGCAAAAATCAAGCCTGAGGGTTCATTTTGAGGTCGTGTTACATGGAGATGGCAGTTTAGGTGCCCTACGTGCCAGGACACATTTCTATCTTTTGCTAAACTATGAATCTGAGCGTCCAATCTTACCTAGGCCTTATTTTATGACCCTTTTATATGTAAGGGGCACATAGTGATAACTTGCTGCAGAGAGCTTTCAAGCTGTTGCTGTTCATGTGTGGCTTTGTGTTGCTTCGTGCGACATAGCTGAGAAGGAGGCTTCTGACCTGAATGCTGTGCTAATATTTCCCTTGTCTGGTCGGTATCTTCCTGTGGTTGTAAGCATCCTGGAAGAGAAGAAGAAGCTTAAAGATGAGCTCTGCATTCTCCGATTGTTTAGCTGAGCTTGGAATCTTTCTCTCTTGGAGCAAGACAGAGGAGGAAAGAATAGTGGAAAAAAAAAAAAAAAAAAAAAAAGCTGCAACCGAAGGGGGAAAAAGCTGGATGGGTTTTACAACCATAAATGGTAAAAGTAACCTTGCTCCGCTGCCAGCAAGTAGAACGATAGAATAAGGTTTTGATTTACAGGAACAGCTCAGCAAGGGCCTTGTAGAGTGCTTCATGCCTGCTATAAAAATGCGATTAGCTATAAAACGAGAGAGATTTAACAAGAGAATTTAAGCATCGGCAACAGCCCTGTTTTGCACAGATTGTGGATGCCTGCATTTGGGATTCTGGGAACGCAAGCTGCTTGGAAAATGTCATATTTTCCAAAAAGTCAATGTTGGATTATTTTGACTTCTTACTTGAGCATATAAAATCTTGGTTCTTTGCCCATTCACTATGAGGGCTCAAAAATTAGGCAGCATTTATCCTTGTAATTAGTTCTTCAGGTAACTGTCTCCCAGGAGCGAGGCTTGCGGTGAGCAGCCATAAGGACTTGCAGGAACGTGTTGGAAGCTTTCCCTTAATGTTGCCGTATAATCCATACGGTCTCCGCTTACCTGTATGATTACAGGTTTATTTTAGGAAGGTAGTTTTGTTAGTTTTAAACTTGTGTGGTCAGCCAAGTGGTAAAACTTCCTATCTCTGGAGAGCAAAAGCCTTTTGCCACTTTGGTGTTGCCCAAAATCTGGCCCTGGAGCGAAGGAATCCCAAAGTTCAATTTTTCAGAAGAGAAGGCACCAGGGCGAGTGGCCTGTCTCCAGACTTGCCAAGTACTGGGAGGGCTTGGGCAGAGAGGAGTTTTTTTGGGTTTCTGAGTGTGAGTCCTTGAGGGGACTCCGCAGAGGGGAGCTTAGTATCATTGAGAAAAGTGAAATATTGAGTGAGTTGTGCAAAATTAGCTGTCCTTTCTGCAGATTGAGGTCAAATGTTTCCTTTAAAGGAATTGCCATCTTTTTTTTTCAAAGACATAAGAAGGGGGGACTCTGTGTTTCGCTGTTATGACTTAAACCCAAGCTGAATGCTGAGATATCTGTTACTTTTAATTAAGGCAAGTTAAGCGCTCTATTTATTACCCTTGCACCTCCATAGCATTACTGATGTTTCAGATAGCCCCAAAACAGTTGGTTTTAGACTAAATATATCCCTGAGAAACTGTGAAAAGCAGAGTTTCATTATTACTGCCACTAATGTTCTTTATATTAAGAGTTGATTAGGAATCAATCTGAAGATAGTGGAGACACCAGTGTAACAGAATATGTGTGCCTATGAATTTATGGATATCCTAAAATATCATTTTTCTTTCTAATCTAATGAAAACTTTTTTCTTGACCTCTAGTGAAAAGCCAAAGTGGCTTTTATGTTGGTTATTTTTGTGGATCGCCTGAAGACCATTGATGTGAAAGCCATAATCTTTATAGGAACTTAGAGATACAGTTTAAAATTTAGCTTTGCATCGAGGATTATTAAAATTAAACATTTGAACTAATGGATTTAGAACTCCAAGCATAAATTCAGAATTGCAATATCCCATTAAGGGTGTACAACTGAAAGCTAGCAAATACACTAATAACTTCAATATAAATATGTAGTTTGTGTGCCTCTTGGTATGGTTATCCTAAACACACTATTCTAAGAATCTGTTTATTCATTTAAGGGCTCAATGATAAACTGGCAATATTAGAAGTATTATATATTTTTAAAGAGTCATCATAGCATGCATGAAATAAGTGCAGAGCCCCTGCGTGTGACAATGCACCTTCTACTAATTCTACTCAAAACCTATTTGCTTAATCCAAGTAAGATGTTACAAAATTTCCTTTAGGATATATGACATTAGTG
>VZSV01000196.1:1007197-1037318 GCA_013398735.1 Nothocercus julius | reverse complement strand
CAGGGAGGGAATAAAAATGCATGTAGTTCTGCTAACTCTGGAAGCTTAACTTACGGCTGAGGTGAATGATGCTCCTTTGGGCTTTTTCAAAATGATTGGCTAGCTACCCCCTTGTGGAAAATGATCCTTAGAAACTGAAGAACAGAGAAAAACTGCTTTGGTACTTGTAAAGTTGTAGCTGAACCCAAGCACCTCCAAGATCCCATGGCTTGAGTGCATGCACTCAAGCAGCAACATATTGGTTCAAATCAGATACTTGGGTGGAAATGCACATCAATGTTTTTTTTAATCTGATAAATTTGGGTGGGAGGGGACAGAATCATATTTTAATTTTGCCTTTAAATGCACAGTACCTGGTATAGCAGAGTTGCGGTGTTGCAGCCAAGCATCTCCTAGCTGGCTTGTAGATGTTACTTCTCCCTGCTGTGAATGTTATCTGCTGGGTTCTTATTATCTGTTCCCGGTAGAAATATCAACCTCTTTCCCAAGGGTAAGTAGTATATCTAGTTACTTAGCAAACATGGTTTTTTTTCCTGTGTTCTTTCAAGTCATTGACTTCAGGGTGGCATCAGGTCATTGACATCAGGGTAGGGAGGTACCTGTTAAAAATCCTGGCTGCCTCAGGATTCAGCAGTTTAGAGAAGCAAAAGGGAAAATGTAATCCCCAAACTATGATAACACTTCAGTCTTGCCCTTTTAGCTTCATTTCTTCTTTTTGCTAAGAAATTAATTGCTAAACATTTCCAAACCTGACATCCATCCTTTCAAGACAGTAGTCAGTGAATCAGTTGTTTGGGTTAGCCGACTGTTGTCGTGCAAGCATTTATCCTATTCCCTGCTATGAGGGAGGATTTAAATTTGTCAGGAGTTTGATGCTTATTTGCACCTTTGCAGATGTTGAGTGAAATGTTTTGGGGCTGCCTTCTCAGGCTCAATCCATGTCTTAAATGTGTTGTGACTAGTTCTTGTAGATAGGAGTCTTAGTCCACAGAATCAGTTACTTACATAAACCAAAAATGGGGTCATGCTTGGCATAGTGGCCCTGCTTAGGATTTGATTAATGATACTGTTTCACTGGTAACAATCTTTAGATTTTTTATGCTTGTAACAATCATTTTACTGACAAATAGTAAAATGTATTAATATAAGGGATGAAAGAGCGATATCTGTGATCTTCTTTTATAAGAAAGACTCGAATGTAACAGTTGGAGAATAGAAAACATAGAGCAACAAAGATGATTAAGGGACTGGAGCATCTGTCATACGAGGAAGGATGAAGCAAGCTGGGCCTGTTTAGCCTGGAGAAGAGAAGACTGAGAGGAGATCTGATCACTGTGTACAAATATCTGAGGGGAGAATGTAAAGAGGATGGGGCCAAACTCTTCTCCGTGGTAGCCAGTGACAGGACAAGGGGTAATGGGTACAAGTGGAAACATAGGAAGTTCCATCTCCATGTGAGGAAGAACTTCTTGCTCTGTGACCCTCACAGGCCCTGGAAGAGGCTGCCCAGAGATGTTGAAGATCTCCAGAGAAGGAGAATCTACCAGACCCGCCTGGCTGCCACCCTGTGCCCCGTGCTCTGGGTGTCCCTACTGGAGCAGGGGGGTTGGACTAGATGATCTCTAGAGGTCCCTTCCAACCTCAACCATTCTATGGTTCTGTGAAATGCCAGTTTTACACAAAGATAACAGCATAGATATGCCATTTTGTCATTTTGTCATGTGCTTCTTTTGCGTGGCTTTGCCTCTTTTATTCATTTGTCCACATACTTAGCTCTATGAATTGAGCCTTTGCCTTTAACAGAGCATACTACTCTATACTGTAGCATATTAAAGTATTTGAAATGCTTCATGAGCTATACCACATGTCTAATATGAGGTATAAATTACTGAAGTGCAGTAAGAGCATGGATATTGCTAATTCATCGCCTGTCTGTTTTTTCAGAAGTTAAAAAGAACATGTTCCCCTATGCTAAAAGGGGAGAAAGCTTGATAATTCTCTTGCTCCCTTTCCTCCTCTGACAAAGGAAAGACGTCTCAGGGCAATCTTTAGTAATTGCAGCATGTTATTTCAACATGCAAACCTATCTAGAGAAGGATTTCATTATTCACCACTGTAGTAAAACCAGACCAGAGATGTTTAGCTGTGTTGCTCCAGTTTCATAACTTTTTCCTGTGTTGACTGTGTACTATCATCTTTTGCTTTTGTTGCTCTTCTGCTTTTGGGTATCCTGTGTATTCATATTTTGGCTTTGGTAATCTGAAGAAGACTAGGATTGCTTTGTGGTGTATGTGCTTGTTTTTTGCTTTGTTGGTCTCTCTCTTGTTTTTTTAAATGTCCTAATGATTCTTCGCTCTGAGGGTAGTCCCATTGGTAAGTATTAGTGGGTCAGTGCCTTCATTGCAACTCAGACTTGCCCTTCTTGAACATATTCTCTACTTTTCTACTGATTTACAAGGAAGTGGAAGAGGCCCTGGATGCCAGCTTAGTTATGGGGCCAGGATTACTGGCTCAGCACAAGGTGGAGAATTGCACTAGTACACTTAGTAACTCCTGGTCAGTGCTGTGAGAGTCAGCCACTGTGCAAGAACGTTGCATTGTCAGGGTGAGGCACCCTCTGTCAGCACCTTTGCCTGCCAGAAGGTGCCCTTTGCTGGTGAGGTTGAGTGAAGCTCCATGACTGTGCTGCAAAATGGACAGCTAGGTACCCCTGGCAAACCTGCTTAGCTTACAAGGGAAAGAAGAGGGGTGGTGAGCTCTTTCAAGACTCAGGAACATTCAGCGGGAGAGAATGGATCTTCTGCTGAGCTCCTTAGTCCTAGAGAGAAGTTGTTATAGGATGAAGTGGAGGAGACTTAAGTCCAGCTTATCCTAACCCAGTTAGGATCTGTCCTCTGGCTAGTAACCTGCTTGTAAATATGTTGGAATTAATTCCACTGGAGATTGCATAGGGTACTTAGGGTGGGGAAGACCATTACCAACTGTGTAAAACTGCCGAGTGGTTCCACATGTTGGATTTTCCCTTTTCATTCACATCACTACAAAAAGTTCTCTCTGGAAAGCACACCCTTGCTTTCAGGTATTAAATTTGGCTCTGAGAAGTATAATGTAACTTTCTTTTTCACTGTCTGTGTGACCTTGCCTGTGTTTCCTTGTCCCTTATATCTCATATGCTTATTGAGCTTAGCTGTGCCCTTTTGAATCCTTAAAATTTGCAACTTTATTTATTCTTGTCCACATTCCATTTTATACCCATAGAAATTAATTTAATTTCCTGTGCATACCTACCCCCCTCTTTTTTTCCTCAATCTGCAACTTTGTGCTGTTTCTCATTATCCTTTGCTGTGAGGTTTGGTGAAAAGTAGGGGGGGTTTAACTAACTCCCTTGTTATCCCCCACCCCAGACATCCAGCCCACCCTCTTCCGCCTCTTCAGCACATGTACAAACTATTAACTGAGATCTATTGTTGATGCAAAAAGACTTTTCTTGGCTATTTAAGCTTTGACTTTAGCAATAGCGGACATTTGAGCAGGGGGAGTTTTCCTGCTGTGCTGTTTCTGCGCCTTGCCTCTCTTCTGCTGTACCCATTGTTCCTTTTACGCAGGAATTCGTGAAGCTACGGAAAGCTCCATTTATCAGCAAAAGGGCAGCAGTGGTGTTGCCTCATTTTCAGTGTTCTGCTTGGTTTGGTGTGGCGGTGACCGTTTTGTGGGTTTGTATGGGGGTATTGCTGGGTAAAACTTGAACATTTTCTTAACAGTGCAAGCTTTCATGTTGGTAGTCCAAGAAGCCTTCGCTGTAACATATGGGGGCTGTTTTTCCTTTTTTTGTGTGTGTCTGTGCGTGTGTATGTGTCTCCGTGAATTAAGAGGGATCTTTTCGGAAGTAAAATATCTGCAAAGTATGTCAACAACATAGCTGCAGCCCAACTTTAAAACCCCTTGTTTGGTAGTTCAAGGAGACAAGTAGGATGTTTTGACTGTGAAGTAACTTCACACAGACCTGATATTTCAATTACAAAATCACATTTTCCAATGGTCTCCTAGAGAAGCCTTGTCCTTATTGTGCTTTGGGGTGGGTGCTGCTTACAAGTTCATACAAGTTCATTGTTTACCATATATTTGTACAAGTTTACAAAAAAAGTAGCCCAGAACTTTAAATACGGTTCAGTTGTGGGTAACTGCTGACCCCACACAGGAGCCTGTTTACTTTCCAGTTTAATTTTGGAGAGAGTAGAAGTCTGCAGAAGCACAGACAAAAAGAAAAAAAAAAGAAAAAAAAAAAAAAAAAAAAAAAAAAAAAGCTCAGTTCTTTGAAGTAAGAATTTGATAGTTACAGTTCCATGTTGCATTATTTGGTTCTTTCCAGTCATCTGAGTCCCATGAGGTAGGTAGTGACCTACTGTGTATTTCAAAGAGATACAGCTGAATTGCAGGTGGAAAGCAGCGTTTCAGGGCTAATTAAGGGCTACCTGAAAGAAGACAGCACAGCTTTGCGAAGAAACATGAGTCAGTGTCTGATGTCTAAAGTTTTGTGAAGTTTAATTTTTTTTCAGAGATGGGTTTTGGGCAAAGGCAAGTGTGGAAATAATCGGATTGTCTCAGGGAACTAGAGTTGCTGTCAAGAAATGGATAAAATCCCTAGAAGACTTTAGCCAGACATGTCTCATTGCCAGTGGGAGTGCTGGCCATAAAGCTCAGCTGGCAAAAAAGGCCTACCATATTTTCTGTCTTTTTAAAATTGTATTTTTGTCATGGACAATTTGTCTGCTTTTGAGTAGATTGTTACCCTTAGGATTTCAGGCAAAAGAGCTCAGTTCATCATTTGCCTTGATGCTTCCTGAGGGAAGAATCATGTAACTCTTTTTCCCTCAGTTGCTACTGCAAGTGAAGGACTAACCGCCTTTTTTGTCCTCTTTCTACCTGGCTACATCTGGAAAGTACCTGGAACCTTTTGTGAAAACAGAGTTGTGTTCTTCGCTGCTGTTTAGTTGAGAAGCAACCCTTTATGATTATGTTGGCTGTTAACTGGAATCTGTTGGTTATCATTCCATTCAATTGATTTTGGAAAATCAAATTTTAGTTGTTCTAGCAGCTAAAAAACCTGTCCTTGTGTATTGGAGATGGAAATTTTTATGATCTGTAGAGTCATAAATAATTATTGTGCGAAACAGAACAGACCTTGGAGGGAGAAATAATTAATTTTGATAATGCTCAGCAGAGGCCACTAACAAAAGAAGCTTGTAATGCCCAGATGTCTGAAGAAGCACGGAGAGCTCATAGTAGTTACATGTTATCTAAACGAACAAAGAAGTAGTTAGCTTAGAAGAAACAAGGATTACTCTTCAGGCTGGTTTGCTGCCAGCCTAACTACAAACCGCTGTCTAAGGAAGTTTGAAGGCCAAAGTCACTGTGAGGATGAGAAAGATGAGGACGGCGGGACCACCAAATTGAGGAACAAGACCCCCTTCTGGAATGTGCGCACGTGCAGGCTTAGAAGGATTGTCTAACAGAAAAGTGGAGATTTGCCCGCCCCTGGGTGGCCTCCTGGCACGTACTGGCTTTACGTGACAGGACGCCCCAGGAACAAAATGAGGGGGCTGACTCAGGTGGGACGGAGACTTTCAACATCGCGGCCACCAATGTCTCCCCCGGGGACACCCGCTATGATTGAGAGCCTGCCAGCCCCTCCTGTCCGCTGTCTTGGAGAGATGCGTGGTCTCATAGTCCTGCTGGCAAGTATTGTTCAGTAAGTAACTGTTTCGTGTTTGTTTGTACTTGTATTAATGTTGCTTAATTAAAGGCGACGGTGTTAATAAGTCATTCTGTTAAATGTGTCTTTATTGCCGAATCCTGAGCCCATCTGGCACACCTTGCCTTGTGGTGAAACACAAAGCAGTGAAGAGAGCTATTTAATGAAATCTCCTGAACATTTTTGGAAGAGTGGCCTGTACTCTGCTTTTCCCTTGGCACTATTTAGTCTTTATTTTTGTGATCTTCTGTGCTTTTCTTCACCAAAAATGTTGCCATCCTTCTAGTCCTTATCTTTGATACCTGCTGACCAAGTTATTCAGGCTTTCTAGTTTTGAAGTAATGCTGGAACTTTTTGCAATTTGCTTTAGTACAAGTCAGGTTCAGAATATTTACCTATGGGTGGGCACAGGATTTCTGAAAAATATCTGACTTATTCTAAGTAATCTTTGGTTATATGATTGCTACCTGTTGCTAGCTTAAAGAATGCCTTTTAGGTCAGCAAAGGAGGAGACCTGTTTAAAGCCAGCACTTCTCTTTTCAGTTAACAGAATTCAGTCTTTAAGAATCTTCAGGAAAAAAAAAGTTATTTAAGTGTCTAATTTGTTAAATTTACTGGGAAAAGTGTGATTGTTGTTGCTCAGTAGACATAATTTTGAAAGATGCTTACGCTTCTCTTCCAAGTGTTAAGACTAAGGGTATTGTTTTCCCGTCTAAGAAGAACAGAGCACTGCTAGAGCATCTAATGTGAACTGTATTAATTATGTCTTTGGAAAAAGCGTAAATGCTTTGAAGAGACTTTTTTTCTATAAAAATGTCTTTGCTCACATTTACCCTCTTTGGAGGTGACTGTTTAGCAAAACTAACAAAACAGCTAGTAATGATGATAATCAGACATCTGCCATTTGGAAGTGTTTTCGTGTATAGAAATTATTGCTTTCAGCTGTGAAAATAGCAGGCTTTTTCTGCAAAGAAACAAGAGAAGATGCACTTAAGTGTTTAAAGTAAATATCAATCGGTTTAACGAATTCTGGAGAACATTGACCCTTGTTTTAAGATCACATAGGGATTTTATAAATGTTGCTTGCACTTGTGGATGAATTATTTCATTAGATTAGGCTAGAGAAACATTTCTTGAAAAGAGAGCTTTTAACGTCAGTGCTGAAGCTCTGCTGATGCCTTTTAAATGCAACTTCTTCACAAAAAAAAAAAAAAAAAAAAAAAAAAAAAAACAAAAAAACCTTTGAGGCTGTGCATATACAGAAGCCTCAGATTAAACTCTTTTATTGGTTGTACTGACATAATCTAGTAGTGATAATTATCTCGGAGTTGGCAAGCTGCCCAGCGCTTGGAGACACTTGCTATCTTTGAGCAGAAGCCTCCAGCCTCTCGGAGTAAAGAATGTTTCAAAACTCTGGCAATAAGGTCTGTTTGGTATCTCGTCCTGTGACTTGACCTAAAAGTAGCACTGCACTTTTTTCTCACGGTACCTCGTCTTGGTGTCCTGCTCCTCTTTTCCCAAGATTTCACAGAAGCGTATTGCGGCTCCGTAAAGGGAGTCATGAAGAGAGGCATGAGTCTTTCAGTGAGCGTATGGCGCTGCGGAGCTGACAGTAACACTTCTCCTTGGCATACCGCTTTCTCCGTTACTGAAGTGTTGTTAAAGGAGAGGGACAGAGCTCTGTACAAAAGGGCTGCATGTGCCACCCAGTGAGCATTTTAGGTCTCTGCGTGGGATAGTTTGTTTTTCTTAAGAGCAAAGGTCAGAGTACTGTTTGCTTGGATTCTTCAGCTTCCTCCCCTTCCTCAAAAATGGATCAAATTCGGTTGGAAATCTCTGTGGCCGCACTGGGAGCGAACGGTCACCTGTGGGCATCTCTGTTGTGGCTTTGAAGCCTGTGCCGTGGCTGGGAGGGTAGCTTTCCGTCGAGCAGAACCAGCATTAAATTGGTTTTGAGATCATTTCAGCTGGCAAGGATGAAAACGCTGTAATGCAGGGGTTACTTTGAATCGCAGCCCGTTGGCTATGAGCCAGCAAGGTGCCCTTGAGGCAAAGGCAGCCAGCAGCATCCCGGGCTGCATTAGGCAGGGCACTGCCAGCAGGTCGAGGCAGCTGATCCCCCCCTCTGCTCAGCCCTGGTGAGGCCGCACCTGGCAACACCATGTCCTGATCCCAGGGCAGCAATTCGAAGTTAGCCCGGGCTGCAGCTGGCCCAAGGTTGCGAGTAGCTGTCTCCTCGTGGCCCCTAGCACAAGGGAATTGCCGTTGAGTTTGGCCTTGTCCCACGTCAGCAGGCGCAAGCAGCTCAACGGAGTTCCTCTTTTGGGAGGGAGCTAAAGCAGGCTCGAGATACCATGCCTGTTGTATTTTTCTGTGGTCGAAGACTTGCAATAAACCGGTAGCAACTATTAACATACTCCGGTTGCCTAGTAATAAAGTTTCTGTTTACACTGTTCGTTTTAAATGGTGAATAACAACGTCTATGATTTGCTCTTGCTTTCCCAGAACAATGTTACCACAGGGTAAGATGTGGGCCAGGGGAAGGAAGAAATGAGCACCAGCTAGCAAAGGTTTATCTGCATGCTGGTTTTAACTATTGACAAATTCTATGGCAGAGGTTAATGTTACTAGAAAAATATCCATCAATCACTATCCTGTTTGCATTATTCCCCTACTTTTAGTGCTGTGGGTTCATGAAACAGCCAGCTGCTTTCTGTCCGCCTGTGGTTTCTTTTGGGCTCGTTTGTTTTGGACGGTGAGCAGGTCGCAGCAATTACGCCGTCATCTCAAGTTGTGCTTCCCATTGAGGTTAGGTTCAGATCCATGGGTGTAACGAACAAGGAAGCCTGTGTGCCAGGAAAAGTAAAATTTTGACCAGCTCTGATGTTGAATTATGAGCTGTCCTTCTACTGCCCGTTTCCTAGAGGAGACCGAGAGATACGAGAATCTCGAAGTCAAGGACTTTGCAGTCTGGAAGCCGTCAGTTCTTTCTGAAATCTCTCTCCAAGTAGTGGTTGTGCCAAAAGGAATGGGAAAGGAGCTCATCTCTTGCACTGTATTTCAAATGGAACCCATGGATTGTATGTGAACTTCTGGGGTTTCAGTTCAATCATGAGTCTGAGATTTAAGGCTTTTTTTTTTTTTTTTATTGAAAAGGTTAATTTATTTATTAGTGTGGATTCTGAGGGGCACAGCTGCAGCAAAATTTTGACTGTATCTGTTTTTTTCTGAGGTCATCCAACCTTGCGTGGACCTGTCACATTGGGTTTGACCTTCCCTGGACTGAAGAGTGCCAGCAAATCCAGGAGCAAGCACTTAATGAATATTGCAGCCCACGAAATAACTCTCTACTGAGTGTTTATTCTTTTGCTTAGATGAAAGCTGAAATTGAGTAGCTGGTTTTAAATGACTCTTTGCCTAAATCAGTTCACAATCTTTTTAATGGCTTTTGCTAACAAAACTCACTAAGCAGTATATTGTTTAAACTGAGCAAATAGAGCTATACGTAATTGTTCATATTTTTTTCTTGTATTAAATAACTGACAGTCTTAAAATCTTACGAACTAAGTGTAAAGATACAGCTTTACTCTATGACCTTATTTTGCATTGTATAACTCAAAAAAGTGCGACTTCAAAATGCAAAAGCAGAAGTGGTTATTTGCCTTTATTTTACTCTGGGAAGTCATGTCAGTGATTCAGTCAGTTTATTTTACTGATGTCACAAAGTATCTGGAGGTATGAAGTCAGAACGTGAACCGAAATAAAGCAAGATACTTCTTTTTCAATATTGTTTCTTGCAAGTAAACTCCATCTTGATCTTACTTTTCTTCAAACATTGGTCAGTGTTGCCTTAAGCAACAGAGTTGTGTTAATGTAGAGACTTGTGTTACGGTACTTGCAGCAGCTGGATAATGCTCTCTGACCATATATAGGCTGCCTAGGAAAATGTACTTTAGTGAAGGAAATATAAAAGCTGCTGAAACTTAATCCACTGGCTTCAAGAGTCTTGCTTTTCATGTTGAGAGGTCATACCTGCACAAAACCTGGCAGAAAACTTACTTTCTTCCAGTAGTCATGAAGATTTACTTACTTTTCTTGATTAGCACCAGTGGACAAACTATTGGCTAGTTTCCAAAATATAAAGCTACATATATACACATCTATATAAATATATATACATATATAAAAAGCAATATAAAGCTCCAGAAATGCCTCAGTTTTGTTCAGAGTGTCTCCTGAGGCATTGCTTTGACGAGAGAGCAGAGTTTGACCCATCCCCTCAGAGTAATGGCATGCAGTCTGCAAGAATTAAGGCGTATCAAAATGTTGGCTCTGAATCTCATAACTGCATGAGATAAATACGAGATAGGAACCGTGAGTGATGAATACAGTAGTAGTAGTGCATGGAAAAAAAAAAAAAAAAAAAAAAAAAAAAGTCCTGTTAGGCAGAAAGATTCATTCTTTCTAGTACGTAGCATTTTTGCTTCTTGTGGAGGCGAGTGCCATGACTCAGTAACGAGCTGTGATTCATTTAACAAGGAAGTTAACTCACTGTCAGAGGTATTACAGGCCAGGGGTGGTCACAAAAGCAGAATTCCGTGTGTAACGTTGTTCATCCAGGAATTTCCCAAAGAAACATGTGCTTATTGGTCACTTGGAACTATCCCGCACCTCTTAAAAGAATACAGAGTACACTCAGTTCAGACTTGAAGAAGCATTGGTGAGCATTGGCCTTTTTTACTACAGTAGGTGGGATATTCCAAGTCGAGTACTGCTTTCTGTGCATAACGGTGTTAGTGTGGTTCATCGGCTGATACAGGGTGTTTTGCTGTATCCCAGCAGAAGGTTGAGAGCACTCTACTGTATAAGTAGGTTATGTATCGACTGCTGGACCTTTTTGTTTTGTTGTTTTGCCCCTCCTGACTTTTCTGTAAAAGTCATCTGTATCTTCATGAAGGCAGTTTAAAGTTATGATGTTGAATACCCTTTTCTAGTCATTTTGCAGAGGTGCCAGAATAATGGGGGAAGAAAGAGGGCTTTTTATTTTTCTTCTTGAGACTCGAATATTGACTGAGTTTGAGGCAGTTTAAAGCTGCTTTAGAAAGGAATCTTGTGGTAAACTGGCGAACTTCCTAGCAGCTACTAGGTGACTTCAAAAGGGCCTTCTTACAATAAACTGAGGAGTAAATGAAGCACATCCGTCAGCAGTGTGCTGGCTTGCCTGTTACGGGACTATTTTGGGGGCGGGGGGGAAGGGAAGAAAAAAGAAATAGACGTTCACATTTTAGTGTGTTACTTCACTGAGTCACATATAAGCAATATGTGTGTGAGAAAGGAAAGTTTTATTCAGTTCGAAGGCTGTAAAATATTGCATTTGCAGTTGCAAGTGTTGCTTTGCATTATATGGTCATTCTTGTTATATAAAGGAGTTTTTTTAGAACACGTCTTTTATCTTTTTGGAATACTGTTGGACCCATGGATTTTTATACCTATAACTCAAAATAACCAATGACTTCTTCAAGGGATGTAACATATCTGCAAGTCTGAATGTTTTAGTGATCTTCTAAATACATATATAGTTAATAAACGTAAGTATTGCAACTTCAGCCTGGCTTCAGCAAATAAAAGGCAGTGACTCTGCTCCAAGTTAATATCTGAATTTAAAGCGAAGTTAGATTTGCTGGACACTTTTAAAAGTAATTATCTATAGGCAACAATATAAGAAGTTTAGAAGAAAAAAATATGGTAGCAAGTTTTTGTCTCCCTGTAGAGCCCGTGATGTACACTTGACAACTGTGAATGATCCTTTTCTGGCTTGATCGCCTCTGATCGCCAGTGAAGAAAGCAGTGCCATGAAATCCCCTTTCAGTCTTACTTTCAAAGTGGTGATGTTTCTGTTGGCGTTCACTTGAGGAATATTACTGACCACCTTTCCACTCATGGAGACTCACCATTTCTCACAAACTTAGAGAATGATACTTGGACTTCTCAAATGCTTCCTGTAAATGCCTTGCCTTTGTATTGGAAAGAGGCAGAGACACCTCCAAACAGGTCTTAAAGCAGGAGGATGCTGTAAGACAAAGTGTGTTTCTGTTTGAATAGACTTGTTTGGTCAGTTTTGAGCCTTCACATTGAGTTTCAAAGCACTCAATTCACTTATGTCAAAAGGGAAATCCTTAACATACATTTGCAAAATGCATCCAAGCCTTTTTTTTTTTTTTTTTTTTTTTTTTTTTTTTGGGATTTCTCTCTTTTTTTTGTCTCATGGTTGGTCAGCAAAGGGGAAATGAGATATTCACAAAATACGAGCGCTCCACTTCCAAGAGGAGCTGGGCTGAGATTCCCAGAGTAGACAAACACCGCGAGAACGAGGTGTTGAGCCTCTGGAGCTGGAGAAATGGGAAAAAGCTACCAAGCACACTGCATGTGTGAAGTCCTGCGGGTGTTACAGATCTTCGCTTTTTTCTTCCTTTCTGCCACCCAGGCCTGGTGCCCTCTGACAAGGAGAGCGCATCCCACGTGCTGCGGTGGCCCGAGGGAGGCAACTTGCTGACCATCGTCGTCGGTGGGGCGCAGGAGGCGCTGGACGCCCGGCCAGGCTCCTTCATCTTGCTGCTGAGGAAGAGGAAGGGCTTCATCCGCCTGGCCATCGAGCATGGGTGACGAAGGGGAGGGTGCCAGGGACGGATGCCCCAGTGTGAGGCTGGTCAAAGAGTGGGTTTGGTGCTGATTTGGGGAGGGGGAAGGTGTTTGCACTCGGGCACTGAGCTCTTGTGCCTCATCGTCCCACAGCACCCCACTGGTCCCCGTCTTTTCCTTCGGCGAGAACGAGCTCTTCGAGCAGGTCAGCAACCCCAGGGGCTCCTGGCTGCGGCGGCTCCAGTACCAGCTCCAGCAGATCATGGGCATCTCCCTGCCCCTCTTCCACGCGCGAGGCATCTTCCAGTACAGCTTCGGGCTCGTCCCCTACCGCCGGCCCATCTGCACCGTGGGTGAGTCCCTCCTCGGCANTTTGCCTGTGTTAGTTAAATGTAATACAATGCCTTTATTAGTCTAGCATTTGCAATTAGCCTTGTTTTAAAAGCCTGTTGCATAAAGCCTTGATGATGGTAAGTCACCTTAGTGTTTGCTTTATTGCAGATTTTTGTTATTTCATGGTCTAGTATAGTTTTGAAAATACTGGCCCAAATGTGCTGCTGCTCTATGGGGCTAAGTCATCCTTTTAGAAGCACCTTTAGTTCTGAAGTAGTGAAACATGGTTAGTTTCTACACCCACCTACACCTGTTTTCCTTTACTTTAAAAAAACTTTTCCTTAAGTTTTTATCTCTCAAAAGGTAACTCTGGTATATCCAGGCAGAACAGCTTAGGCACGTTTAAGACAAACTGCTGGTAGTTTGTCTTTTAACCATCCTGATCATCCTTTTAACCGTCATGGTGCTTCAGTGAATTTGTGACTTCATTTGCTTATTGATGGTCAGTAAGTGTGAGAGGACTCTGATTTCTTGGCCCCTCTCATACAAGGGGAGTAGGCCTGAAGGAAAAGAGAGGGAATAGGCCCGAAGATAATGAGGGGGAGTAGGGTAAACAGTGAGTAGGGCTGAGGGTGAAGGGAGGGAAGTAGGCCTGAGGGTCAAACAGAGAGAATATGGCTGAGGGTGGACAAGGGGAGTAGGGCTGAGGGTAAAGAGGGAGATTAGGCTTGAGGGTAAACGAAGCGAATAGGCCTGAGGGAAAATGGGGAATAGGGCTGAAGGTAAACAGAGTAAGCCTAAGGGTAAAAAGGGCTGTAGGCCTGAGGGTAGAGAGAGGGAGCAGGGCTGAGGTATGAAGGTGAATAAGCGTGAGGGTAGAGAGAGGGAGTAGGCAGGAGTGTGAACAAGGGGAGTAGGCCTGAGAGTAAACAGGGGGAATAGGCCTGAGGTTTAGCAGAGGGAGTAGGCCTGGGCTTAAACAGGCCGGGTAGGTCTGGACATAATCAGAGTGATTAGGCTTGAGGGTAAACAGGGGGGTAGTCTTGAGTGTTAACAGAGGGAGAAATACTCGCTGTTCAGGGGAGTTGGTGTCTTTTTGGCTGTGTGTTTTTTTTTGTTGTTGTTGTTCTTAGTAATGCGAGACATAATCCTAGTTCATTAGGTTATGTAGATGGAGATGCTCAGTGGCAGATTATCTCTTTCTAGCCAGAAAAATTTTAAGAGAAAGCCAATCGAAAGCCCCTCGCATCCCTAGACAGACTTAGGCTGTTTGCTTGAAACAGAACAGCTGTGTGGAAATGTGCAGCTGATAGAAATGTGAAGCGGGGACCGTCTCTGCCTTCCAGGCTCTTGCTGCTTCCCTCTCTCAATCTCTCTGGTCTGCTTGTGCTTCTTGTTTTAAGGGGCAATGGGGTGCTGCCTCTGAACTTTACTCCTCTGCTGGTTCAGTGTTTGTGTGGGGTTTCTACTAAGAATAGTTGTCTACCGTGTTCTCCAGAAAAGTGTCCATGTCTCTACTGCAGTGTTATGTGTCTTTGCCTGTTTCTACAAGGGAAAGCTGGCATGTGAGCTGACGCGCAGGGCAAACGATCATACGAACATAAAATCTACATCCTAGAAAAATATTTTGTGTGTATTAGAAAACTTGATGAGGAATAGAATGATATGCTGGTATTTACCTGCCTTTTTTGTGTTAGGGGTAAAACAAAGATAAATAAATATTTCGTAGTGACGTTAACATCCCAGTAGTACATGCCAGTTACCCATGACAAGGAATTAGCTCTCAGGGACAAACTAGTATGGCTAGAGTTTAAATACATGCCTATATTTAAAGCCTTTTCAAGAATACTGTTAGTGTTTCATATTGCCTGTTCATTTGTGGCAGCAGTATTTTAAATAAGCAGTGTGCCGGTCCCGATACCTGCAGCTTCTTGGTGGCAGTTGCTTAAAAGCAGTATCATTTGTTATCTAGCTTCGTTAAACATGAGAGTGGAAAGATGGCAGATCTACAGATCTGCTGATGAAATATTGTAGGAAAGCAAGCTGGGTCATAAAGAGATAAATGAAGGACTTAAATTTGCTAAACAATTTGCAGATGCTAGGAGCACAGGGGATTAAAATGAGAACAGCAAACTGAAGACCATAACAAGTATGTGCGCTGTGGGCCAAGTTGCAGAGGCCTCTATTTGGCATCTTGCTTTCTGCTTGGTAACTTACACCCACGATTGACTTAGTGAAGCAAAATTGGAGCCACGGCAAACAAAACTTGAAGTCCTCCTTCTGTAATGTGCAGAGGTCATAAATCAGGTGTTTAATCATCTGAAGTAACTTGAATCTGTAAAAGCTCCTCCGCTGCCGGCAGTGCATTAGATGTGATGAATTTTTGATGTTTTTGTGCATAGAGTAGGCAGTTCTGAAATGAAGGTACCTTGTCAGCTTACAGAATAGTTAAATGGCATTTCCGAACTGCAGCTATACGGTGCGGAGCTGAAAGCAGTAGTGCAAAGCGGTTTTTGCCATTCTCGCCTGTCCTCAAAACTGCAGTTCAAGTCCTTTCTCTGGTGAAATATCTGGAAATGGGCTTTCAGACTCCTGACATAAAGCAGTAATTTGGGGATTCTAGGAACAAGCACTGAAGAACAGCTAGCTATAATGTTGAGCAGTATTGACAGTATGAATTTCTATGAATTTGTATAGTCAGGCACAGTAGTAGAAATATCTTGCATTAAAAACGCAAGACACTTTGATTGTCCAAGCCAAGGGACAAAGTGCATTTGTGTCAGCAGTGCTTTGAGATTTGCAATAAAACCGAGTTATTAATGTCATGTTCTCTAGCTGTGGATATCAGACTGATGCTACAGCATTTTCATTTGTTCAGATGTCTTTCTGGGAGATCAGTGACAGCTGGAATATTCTAAAAGTGAGTCACTTATGTAGATAGATTCCAAACTGCGGTGGCTGGCCAAAGATCCCAAATGATGAAGATGGAAAGACTATTGATTTAGGAATTTTCTGAAGGCCTTTAATGTGGTTCTTATTCCTTCCCCCCCCCACTCCCAGTAAAAATAAAACACTACTATTCTCTTCTGGCAAGGCATCCCTTTCACAGTGGAAGTAAAATATGGTTTTCTATATTGTAGCATTGGTTGGATATATTATGCTATACCAAAAAAAAAGAAAATAAATAGTGGTCTATTGCTAATGATAGTAAGAATCAGAACTATATTATATCTATCCTACTATGGTACACTGGATGTAGGATGAGACATGCAAATAAATGCTGCAGTCTGTTTCAGACTGTTCCAGACCATATTGTTTGACTTGCTTTGTATTCCCTTTTGGTTTCTAGAGTGAGGACTTACCCTAGGTGACTTGGTGCTCGATCATATGTGCTTTAAGCATTCTTAATGCATGGATGTTGAAATATTTGTAGTGTGAAGTTTGTACAGAGAACATCTTATATTGATACCTTGTGGGATTGGGACCTGACTATTTCATAGCTGGTAGACGAATAGTAAGGCCTGTTAAGACTTCTGCAGATATTACTGCTCTGGGTAGAGCTGGCTGTGGCACAGGGTAAAGCACGTGGGATCCTATGGGTTGGGTGGGAGAGACGTGGGTGTCCCATTTTTGGCGTGCAGTATGACTAAGGATGGTTCATTCTTTCCTCATGGGCTACCTATAGGAAGGGCTGCTTGGATAAGTTTGTTGTTTACATATAACTAATATAAGTATGTCCTAGCAAATCTGACACACAGTGCAGCAGTGACACTCTCCTTGTAGTGATGATTTTTGTCTAAAAAACAAATAATTCTGAAGATCAAAGAACAGTTCAGGTTGGAGGCCACCTTGGGAGGACATCTAGTTCAACCGCCTGCTAAAAGCCGCGTCACTTCCAACTGCTTTTTTAGTCTCCCCACCCTTCCTCTTCCCATATGTTTGTTCACCCATACTGATGGGTGTTTCTTTACCCATCCAGACCTTTATGACTTATGTTCAAGAATTTTATGAACAGTTTTGAAATCCTTGCTGAAGTCAAGGCAAAAGATACCCAGTGCTCTTCCTTGTCCACAAGTGCAGTCTCTCAGTCACGGAAAGTAATGAGGTGGGTCATTGTGACTAGTCCCCATCCCCTTCTCTTGCAGCATCCAGAAATGCGTTACTAAGAGGACTTGCTCTAACTTTGAGTTTTAGATCGCTTTTCCAGTGGGAGAGGGAACTTGAATGGTGTCTGGATGGGCTCAGGTCAGAAGGTTGCTGGTTGCAGACAATTATCCTGCTGCGGTTTCTCATACCAAGGATTTACTCTGCAGAGATCTTCAGTGGACTCACTGACAGCACTGCAAATTCCCCCTGTAGGGCACCTCTCTGCCGTTAACAGGAGCTGGGGCCTCTGGCAGCCCTCCAGGCCAGGCTCTGCCCCTATGCTTATGCTCCTGCCCGTTTGCCATCTGCCCTGGCCATCAGGACTCCAGCGCCATGCCAGTTTTCACCATGGCCTTGTTCACCCCAAAGCATGACAGTGTTTCTAGCAGAGATGAGTGATTGGCTTAATCTGACTCTTCCACAGGCCCTGGGAAGTTTGGGTGTTTGTTTTTTACGTGCAAAAGAAAAAGAACTTCTAGTTTATGTGTGTGTGGTGTTTTTTTGTTTTTTTGTTTGTTTGTTTTTTAAATGCTTTGGGTTGCTGTTGGCATCACATCCGCAGCTGCTGCCTAGACATCGCAGTTTGAACAATTTTTGCTGTGGTTTGTACAGACTGACGTATCCAGGCAAGGAATGTAAGCCACAGAAAGCTGAAGATGAAACCAAGCAGGGACTATTAAACTGGTAGCAATGAGCAATTTAGCTGCAGTTTAGAAGAGTATTTAATTTATGGAGGCTTGGGTTACATGGTTCCCATTTTCACTTGACACTCCAACAGCTGAAAAGGAGCCTTTTCTATACGTGCCGTAAATCCCTAGGCCCAGCTCTTGCTGCTCCCAAACTTGCGTCACGAGTGCGTCTGCAGCGTTTTGCCATGACAGAAAAAGTGGTGTATTCCTGAAGACTTGGTCCACTTCTGCTTTTCCGCTAAGTTCTGCGGAGCCTGTGAGAGTCAGGTTTCTTTGCTGCGGAAGGAGAGGCTTTGTGTCTGCTCAATTCCTAATCTCCTTCTAGAATAACTAGGAAACTTTCAGGAGAGCAACTTTATCTTAACTTTTGTCAGAGGGATGATGCGCAGTACATGGTTAGAAAAATGGAGGAGGGCTGTTGTACAGTCAAAGAATATACTTAATATGGCAAGGTGGGGGTAAAAATGTGCTGTAAGGAGGGTTTATGGAATAAGGCTATTCACAACAGGGAAAAAAATATATTTTTCAGATTTTTGAAATCTGTTTCCTGTCAGTTGCCTTCTAACATTGAAACCAGCCATTTCACAAATAAAAAAGTTTTTTTTTTTTTGAAAATCTACTTATTGTGTAAACTTCTTCCTAAAATTGGGTAAATGATGGACCATTATTTCTGGGGGGGAGGAAAAAGAAAAAAGTATTTCAAGGGAACCACCTCTCACCAAAATATTTGCTGAAGCTTTGCCAACTGCCTGTCTGTAAACCGAGTTAGCAGGATTTGACACGTGTTAACAAACTGTGCCCTGTGCATGTTTCAGAGTTGGGACCAACACTGTTAGCGATGGAGGAAATACTTCCCGGTGTCTTTTCTTTCGCAGAGTAATTTGGGATTTTAGCAATCTTGATTTACAGCTATGCAGATCCATTTTTGGAACTGGATCAATTACATTTGGAGGGGAACTGGCTATGCAGGCTAATTTGTCAAGGCTTTTGTTCTTCAGCAGTGATGCTCGGTTACTATTTCTTCAGGATTTTTTTTTTTACTTTTGTTCTGAGTCTAGTGGTGAAACATTTTGGAGGCCAAAAAGAGTTGCAAATCACTACAGTGTGTGGATGTCATGCTGTTGGAATAAAGGTGGGCAAGGAGGATAGGTGTTGTCTGGAAAGGAACAAGACATTAGAAGGGATGTTGAAGCAACGGCATGATTCAATCCTTCTCGTTAACTTGAGCCCATCTTGAAAGTGCTTGTCCCCTGCCCTCTGTTTCTGTGGCAGACTATTTCAAAGCTTTATTTCTCTGAGGATACAGAGTATTTCTTTCATTCAGAGCCTGAAATTGTTCATGGCAAGAACACCCATTTATGCTTAAGCAATGCCCTTGAGTTAAAAGAGCTCTTCTTTCTTACTCTTACTTAACTGGGCTGCTCCTCAATAATTTTCATCTGCATTTCTTTCCAGAGAACATCCCTGCTTGCCTTTTCCTGTATACCTGAAGAACCTTGTACTAGATGTCTTAACCTTTCAAAGTCTAGTTAAGCTTGTCTTTTGTCAGTTCCTGCCTTATGCCTGTGCTGCTTGACCTGTGATAGTTTTCTCTGCTGATTGGTGATTCCTTAGGTGTTTCTGTCCTTTATTTCAAGCAGATACCTTGATGCTACTTCAGAAGGAAATCAGTGGTCACTGCTTACAGACTGAGTTTCTGTTACAGACTGAGTTTAATGAGACCCTTTGTTTCAGACATCATACTTGGAGCTCAGCAGATACTCATTTCTAGTGATACTGCATTCACTGGAAAGCTTTCAACTCCCTGACGTTGTGAGGCTCCTTCTGGATTTCTTGTAGTCCAAATTACAAGTCCTGAGTCTTCAGCAGTAGAGTTCCAGAGTGCACTCAGACTTCTACACATCTGAGTCTCTCACGAGAAACTCAAGGAAGACAATATGATGTGTATCGTAAGCAAAATGACATCTTTCGCCTGTTCTTAAAGAGCAGGGTTTAACTGTCATCTTAATTTTTTTTCTTCAATTTTATATCTGTCAAGCTGATAATGCTTTTTTTCTTGTTGGTTTTGGTGGATATTGTGGTGTGAAAGTTACAACTTTTAACAATTAGTATGCACCTAAAACCATTAAGCTAATTCTGTTAAGGATACCAGGAATTTTATTATATCTACTTTAGCTTGCCCTGCTTTGAGCAAGGGGCTTGGACTGGGTGATCTCCAGAGGTCCTTTCAGTCTCAACTGTTCTATCACCTCAATGCAGCTCAGTGTGCATTGCTAAATAACATTAATTCCCTAGAAACAATGATTTTCTCTTTTATTTTTTGCCTGTATCTACTGATGAGTAAAACATGTTCAAACACATGATTTCTAATAAGTATTTTAGATGCCAGTGGCACCTTGTAATTCCTGTGATGAAATTAGCTACCTTCTTTTAATTTTAAAATGCAATTAGTGATATTTCTCATACAGTTTTGTGGACTGATATGTTCCTGGTTTTGCCTCTTCTCTAAAAGCTGCTCTGTCATAAGGGTCGCTCTTCTACTGTCCCCTGAAATGAAAGCCAAGGAAGCAGACACGTTTCAGAGGACCACGTTGCTCGAACTTCCATAAAAAGTGTTTGTATTGTCCAGCTTGAGTAAGAAAACATAGCTAAATGTCCCTTTTTTAAAGGAAGGAATCATTTTAGCAAAGCTAAGGCAATGACTTAAGTTGCAAGTGATCCTTGCAGATCATGCAGTTCTCCTCCCTGCTCAAAGCAGGCTCAAGTGGCTCATGTTACTTCCAAAGATGATTTCACAGCTGTTCCTGTGTCTGCTCTCATGGTGGCCATCGCATCTCATCCTGTCACAGTGCGCCTTTGAAAAGGGTCTGTCGGCTTCATCTCTTGAGCCTCCTAGGGGGTAGCTGGAGAGAGCAGGAGCAGGATGAATCCCCTTGCCCTGTCTTCAGTAGAGTCACCCAAGGCAGCTGTGGCGACCTTTCCATGTAGGTCCTGGCCTCTGTCCACCTGCTCAACTTGCAAGTTGCTCCTGGGTGCTCACCGCAATGCACCCCGGCCTTGCTGATGCAAGGAGCCCACCATGGAGCCTGTGCTGCTGCTGGGCTGACTCCAGGGCGGGTTGGAGCGTGCAGCGAGTGTGCAGCTGACTTGCCCCACAACTGTTGGCTGTGTTTAACTGGTTGGGCAATGGGCTGCCCATGTCCTTGTGTGCAAAGCTGCTTCACAAGGCGTAGGCAATATTGTCCCTAGTGCGAGACCTGGTTTGTCTGTGCACTTGAGATTTGTGTTGGCCCTTTTCACTTTTAATCTCAAAACATTGAACCAGTTTAAGAGGGGCAATGTATCTGTTTCACGAGGTACAGATAAAGCATACGATGAGCATGTGCTGAGTAACTAAACTGCATGATGCCATCTGAGCTATCCAGTTGCCAAATGCTATCTTATTATCTGTGGCAGTGCAGCAAAAAGTGTTTGAGGAGTGAATGAAAGGTACTCCTGTCCATCTGGGGCTTAGAGGAATCATAGCTGTAGCAGGTGCTGCTGACATTTGCTAGTCCTTCAGATGAGTTGTGACTTTGCCTTGTAATTTATTGGGAAAGCTCCAGGCTTCAACCTCGGGGCCAAAAGGTGTGTTTTTACTGCGCTGGTGTGAGCAGCGCTCCTGCAAAGCCCTACTGGCCCCTCAGTGATTTTTGTTGCAATTCAAGGTGAAACCGTGTTGGGTCAGCGATCATTTGTGGCTCATCTTGTTTCAACTCTAAGGCTACAGCTGGTGTGTGCAGGTCACTTTATGTTTTTAAATCAAAATAGTCATGAGTTCCTACAGATGCAAGTATGTAATAACGGTTTTATGTTACAGCCTTATTTTTTTCCTTCCATCAAGGTCTTCAATTTTTAACATGCTGTTCTGAGGCTATCAAAGTGTGAAAGCCAACCCTGGATATTGTTAGGGAGAGCACGTGCATGTGTGATAGGTGGTCATATCTGAATGGAAGATATGCCTGTGCTCTTCATAGTAACAAAGTCAGGCTGTGGACAGTACATCCACGCAGTATATGCCTATAGGATAGGATAGTGAGATTTTTTTTCATATCATCTCAACCCCAGTTTCCTAAGGTAAAATAGCTTAGTTAAAGTTTAGGTGTTTGAATAATTGCATCAGTTGGTATAAGAGAAGTGCAAGAGTAGGTATTTGAAATAAATTTTAAGATGGTAATACATTCTAGTCCTTTCATATGTATTGCCTCAGCAATATATATTATATATTTTTTTTTCTAAGATAATCTGAATATTTTTATTGTCATAATTTTTGTCAGGCTTCTATAAAACTAGATTACATTACTGCTCTGCCAGACAATTGTGTAGGGCTTGGAATATGTGGAGAATGTCAGCAATGCATTTAGAAACAAATAAACATAACCAGTAATAGTTTTCCTGTATAAATGTAATAGATCTCAGTGCACCACAAATGCCTTCCAGCGCTTGGAAAGGGGGGAGTGTCAAACCTCTTGACAGTTTAAAAGCAACCCTCATGGTTTGCTAGACCTGCTGAGTCAGAAACAAAGGCCAGTGAACTATGCAGTTTAGGGCTTAAATCTGCATATATTCATGTACTTACTCTGTTAACTTATTTGTGAGGTACTCGCTGAAAAGTTCTTTGCCTGCTGTGAGAAGTTTAAGAGTGTCAGTTGTGTGTTAAACAGCAGAGTGCAGTTGGGGCTTGCACGGGCCTGTAGGGAGGATGTGCCAAGAGGTCCCAGAACCTGCTCCTGAACTCCACGCAAGGAGCTGCTGATTGCTGGCTCTGCTCGTACAGGGCTGCTACTTGCTCTCCATCCGCTTTTAAGAGCGGTGAGGAGATGCATGAGGATGTTGAATGAGAGGATGTTCAAAGGAAGGGCTTAAGTTTTGAAGGCAGTTACAGAGAGAGCACAACTGCAGTCTTAAAAACCACCAAGTTCTTCAGGGTATTTTCTTTAATGGTTGCTTATCTGTCCTTTAGGATGACACAGCTGAAACTGGTCCCACTAGGTTCAGTGTTTTGAGCAGGTAGAGCAGCCGTGTGTGTGGAGGGAATAGGATATTAAGCATGGTCACATATTACAGTGGCCTTGGAGAGAACATGATTCTTCAATTTCCTCTCCCTTGTCTTAGCACACTGCTGAGTAATCTGCAGCATTAATTTTTTAAGTAGGTGATTTCCTCTTCTGTCCTTTTAAAAGTAATTGTAGCGGTGCCTGCACCAAAAGTATTCCTGCCTTCTGTCTAAGGTAGCAATGGAAGGTGGCAATGACGCGCCACAGCTGTCCAGCATGGTGGCAGCAAGAATTCTTTGTGTGTGTATGGGAGCGAGGTTGTATGGGAGCTGGTTTTCTGCATTGGAAATAGCTCGGATTGTCCGGAACGTGCAAACATTTATTTTTCTAAACAGCCTATCCAGTTGACTTTGTGGTAAATCAGCTTGTGTTGGATCTAGGAGTGACTTTGGCCTACTGTCTGGGAGAGAGCCCTATAACTCTTTAATTCATGTGCGCGTGTGTGGTCTGAGCAGTAGGGGTTTCTCTCGTGCATGAAGTTGCAAAAGTTTTCCTATGAAATTAGGTTTTGACTTTTTCAGAAGCGAGCTTATAGGCTGTTAAAAGTAAGTGATTTCAAATAAGGAACCAGGCCCACTCTTCTGCAAGCAGTGAGCATTTTTCTTATGTGGCTGCTTAAAGGAAACAGATATTTTTGTAATAATTTTATTGAAATGCCAGGTGGTTTTCCTCAGAGTAATGGGAACTAGGAAACTTGTCCTTGAGACATACTTTTTGCTATTGATTTTCCTGAGTATGGAGTGAGAGTGGTCTTGCATTAAGGAGTGTTATAAGTGGTGCTAAAAATGAATAATTAGGTGTCTTATTTGTGGTTTTGTTTTCAGCTTTTTTCCCTTAACAAGTGGCTTGCAGTATTGAAATGAGTGCTCTGTATGTTAAGACCTTGAGTTCACAGTAAAATTGGGAAATCAGGGCTACTGATTAGAACCTGATGAGAGTGAGCTTTCTAGTGCTGTAGTAAAAGATGAACTCTTGCTACGCATAACAAGTTTACTTGGACAATAAAAGTAGCCATTTATTTACTTATGAAATTTCTGTTTTGATATTTGGTAGATAATTTTGATGTAAGGGGTGAACATCCAGGCCTTTATTGATGTTCAATTGATTTCTTGTTGCTCCCTCAAAGTGCTACATGAGGGGACCATGTGAATAAGCTTTTTTTACAAAGTCAGGAGTGGCTGAAGGCTTGAGGTAACAGCTTGCACTGTTCTTGAACACGTTCTCTCAAGATATTTATGGGCTAACGTGTCCTTATGTGCTTTTTGTTCCCTGGCTTAGTATGTCAAGCACTTAAAGAATATTATTCCCAAATGATTTGGAGGTATGCTTTCATAATATGATTTTTCTTTCTAAAGTAGTGTGTTGTTTTTGTGTGTGTTATTTATTTTCTTTTTTGGTGAAAGAGGTCTGGATGTGAGTAACAAAGCAACGCTTAGCATCTCCTGTTGGCTGGTGCCCGTTCTCCCAAGACGTGTGGTAGGCTTCCACGGCTGGAGAGCTCGTTGGGCCCTGCTGCCTCTCACAGGAGAACTCTGTGTAGAGAAGCACTGCTTGGGTTTTCAAGTCTTTGAGCATTCATGGGTGAGCAGCATGCACTGCTGGCAGCAGACACCCTTGGAGATTAGTGACCACCATAGTGGTATTCAGCTGGAGCCATCCTCTCCCTAGAGCAGCTACAGGAATCAGAGCTTCATAAAATGTTCTTCTGTGCCATGTTCTCTGCCTCTTTTGAGGTCATAAAATGGCCTTTTCTGGAAGTGTGGTATTGCTGTGCGTGATTAGTGTGGCCTTTGTGTCCAGGAAAAAAAATTAGACTCCTTCCTAGGAAGGCTTGATTAGTTTTTCACTTGTACAGTGTGTATGTAGTATGGTTATTGCTTTGTACTATGTGTGTACAGGTCTTGCACATATGCTGTGTATTCAGAGTTCCAAAATGGGATTAGACTTCTTGGATTGTGGAGGAGAGGCTGAAACTTGTATTGAAAGAAATGGTTCCTATGGTTTGGGTAGCCCGCAAGTCTTGTGGGACAGTCTATATTATTCTACCATGGGCTTAATAGTACTTCTTTCTTAGGCTGCAAATTTAACATCCTTGGAAAGGAAGGAGAAGGAAAAAAGCATTTTGTTACCATGTTAGGGTAAGCACCAGCTACTCTGTAAACTCTGCTGACAGATGCATCTAGAGGGCATTGCTTTCTACCAGCAGAGTAGCTACTAATATCCTTTGTTTCTTAAGCAGGCAGGAATAGCCATCACTTCAGTGAGAAAAGCTTGCAATAGTTACAGTAGGAGAGCACATAGAAAAATTATCAAAGACACGTGTCACTATTTCTGAATGTAGTGGAACAGCTTTGTTAGAGGGGCTGTATTGGCGGTAATTCCTAAGAAAGGTCAACCCTGATGGCACTGGAATTTTCAGTTGGTTTACCAGGTCCGTTGATGTGTGTAAAATTTTACCATCCTGTTTAAGAGAATTTCTTGGAGAAGGTGGGATAGGATGGGAGTGAAGAATAAACTGTGGATGCCAAGGCAACACTTGGCAGCTGGCCACCTAATTTAATCTTTAATTTTCTTCATGACCTATTGTTGTCTGCCTTGACCTCGACTTGAGCTCTTGGACTCTGGCAGCAGTGAGATCAGATTAGCTAAACTGCTTTATTGTTTCAAAATCACTAGACCAACATGCACAGCAGTTCTCCGTGCAGCTTCCTAACAAGGTTTTTCAAGCAAGACCCAGCCTGATAGCCCTAAACAAAAATCCTCATAATGCCGCTCCTTGCTGCTCCAACAGCATAAAACTTTTAGCAGATTTCAGATGCATATTTGAAGGCTAAAAATCGCTAACTTGCCCTAGGCACCACTTCTTAATGTCTAACACTGTTTAATAAATTTTCTTTATCTCTTCGATGAAAATTAAAATGTGGTCTTTCAGAAGATACGGTGTAGACATTTACAGCAAGATAAAATACAGTAACAAATTACTGTCTTTGGTGTAATATAAGTGCAGTTCTACCTTACCTCTTTAAAAAAATATAGTAACAAATTCTTCATTATTATTCCAGTGAAGTTACAGGATTCAGTTGCTTAGATATAATTGATAGCAGAACTTGGTTGTTAGCAAGTTGCTGGCACTGCTGGAAGGCTGAAATTCCATGAATTTCCAGCAGCACTTGTCTTTTTATGATACGTTTTTGAAAAGTTAGTAAACTTTGTTGTGAGAGATAAACATGTACTAATGAGCCTTGCGAACACTGAGCATGAAGACTTGTATTGCGTTTGCGGGTTTGGGAGAACTTTTCAGCAAGCCCTGACCTGTGCTCCCTGGTGGTGGTGCTGGCCCCCATCGCGTTCGCTTGCTGTTGCGCTGCAGCTTCTCCGTGACCCTCGACCGCCCTCCAACCACCCACCCTCTGCTGCGTAGGTTTTGGGGATGAGAAGGGCTGCCACGATGCAGCAGTTAAGTCTCAACTCGTCCGGTTACGGTTCCCTCCTGAGAAGCATCCCTCCGGAGACCACGTGGATGTCCTGGCTGCCGGAGCGAGCGGCTGCAGAGAACGGACTCGCAGGAGGGTCATATCGCGGATTCTGGAGGATCTGATCCGAGACAGACTCTGCTGCGCCACTGGTGTAGGCACTTGAGGCCGTGCAGAGGTTTGGTGGGGATTTTGTGCTCTGCCCCATTCCAGGCGAAAGCTGTCCTTGCAAATCAGAGCTCGTCCCTTGGCAGCCTTGCCCTGGTCTGTGTTTGCCTGGGGCTGTTAAACTGCTAAAGCCTGGGGAGTTTCTCACTGTTAGGCAGAACTTTTCCCATTGTACTTTTATTCTCTGACCTTCTTGATTTCTCATAGTGTATCTCCTGTTTTTACAGCCATTAATAGGGAGGTACTGCGTCTTCCAGTCTGTTTCCATAGAAACACCCAATTAGAAGAATAATTTGAAAAGACTGGGGCACAGCTGCCAAAACTCCTAAAGAAAACGAGGGGGGAGAACGGGGAGGGAAACGGGGAGAAGATTTGGGCTGGCAAAGCACAAGCAGTGCTGCCTGTCTTTTGCCAGCTATTTTCGAATGCCGGTCTGCAAGCTTGTATCTGACATCTTGCACCCATTTGGTTGGAGCGACATCTGTAATGTATTTTAAAAGTATAATTGAGTCTGGTGCTCAGCATATGTGATGCTAATGCTCGGAATGTGAGAATGTTTTGTTGTTGCATTGCTGCTTTCTTTTATTTCTTTATCAGGCGGCAGCCAAGGCATTTGAGACCAAAAGGGGAGGAGAAGAATCAAGGTGTCTCCCTGTGTCACGGCCTCACGTTTGGACACACATCTCCCTCCTTTGGCACAGAGCATGGTGTCATAGGTGCTTGTGTTTCCTGTGGATCTAATAAATAAATAAATAAAACTTTAAGTCCACTGCAAGGTCCGGTCAAGGCAGTTTTCTAGTAGCCAAAGGGTTAGCTGATCTGCGTATATACTTGCAGCTAGCTGGACGCGCTCAGCAATGCAGTCGTTTTAGAAGAAGACAATGAAAGTGAAGCAGATACACTGTATTAGGGGTATATTTCCTGTAATTACAGAAAATCTCTGTGTTTGTAAGTGAAACTTTCCTACTGCCTTTCACACAGGAAAGACAGTGAAAAGCTAAACCTGTCATGAGATGTTAGCCTCTTCTTCTATGCACAGATCTATAATTTGCCATTATTTGGTAAACTGAATTTGGCAAATCATTATTTGCCTACACCATTCTAATTTCCCATGCTTCCTTATGTAGTGATGGCATTCTTTTCAATATCCTTTTTGCTAAGTATCTTCTAGACTTGCTGGAAGGCTCCTTCCTTTCTGACTGTAGTCTTTTTAGACTCACTGCCACCATCTCTCTCCAAACCAAAAAATACCTTTCCCCCTGCCTGCCCCCCACTGAATACATCCCTTGAGAGGTTGCTGCGACACAGGGACGTCTTTGGCATCTGGCCTTCTTTAGGGAAAGCAATTGCAAAAAACAGCTAATATAAGGGGCTGTTTCCCCCGTGGCTGTTTAACCAGGTGACCAGGATGGACACTGCGGTCCCCTTTGGTTAGCAGACTGAGGGATGAGTTGTGTAGTGTCCAGCACCTTTCCTTCCTCTTCTGGTGTGATTGCCACAAGTCTGATTACTTACTGATACCTGCAGTTTTCTGGAGAACGGATATGGGAGTGGCTCACATGGGGATCTCGGTCCCAGCAGTAGTATAAATGCCACCAGAACGTCTCCAAGAGTCTGATCAGCTCCCTTTCCTCGGAAGCAGTGTGTGTTGTGGTTGGAGTGGTTTGCCTTCCCGCGGTGGTGCCTGGCCAGGGGCAGTGGTATTGCACTTAAAATGGGCTGTTTGTATGTGAGTGATGGCCCCATCTTCAGGTGGGCAAGGAGGAGAGTTTTGCAACCTCACGGTGCAGGGTCTGAATCAAGTAGTGTGGTCCTGCATCCTCCCTCGTCCTACTTCTGAGCCTTCAAGAGGAAGAGGTGATGGAGGCAACACTTGAAAACTTCCAAATCCTTTTGAAACACGTTGTTTCTGACTGTTCAGGGAATACTTACGTTCACAAAGAAGGGCCTTGGGGAGGAAATCCTTGTGTGATTTTTGGTTGTTCATGCTTGTACTGAAGGAGTCATAGACCATACTAAAGATAATTGAGCAATATGACAGCTTAGTCTGGAACATGAACATCGCTTTGCTCAGCTGAAGGAGAATCGGGTAGTTCCTGGATTGAAAGAGAGCACTGAGAGGAATGCAGAAAGCCCAGTGGAGAAGGAACTCATGCCCCATCTGTTCCCCTGTTTGTCTTACTGCTGTTTCTGAAGAGCACCCCTGTCTCGTGGCGTAGTGAGGCAAGCATGGTTAGGACTGCAAGCAGAGCGTGTCACTGCCACGTGCTTCGTCTCATTGTCAAGCTGCAGCGTTCATGAGTGTTTTAGATCTAGCGGAAACATCGAAACTGATAAATCATCAGTGTTTTGGACTACTGGAAATGCTTTCCAGGCAACTTTCGCTATGTAAAGTAAAAGCGATACAGTTTAAAAGCTGGAATTCAGCTAACTGATGTTGGAAATCTCCTGGGAAATTCCTGTGACTATCTTTTACCAACAACGTAGATGCATCTAACCCCCAGGGAAACTCTCTGAGTGACTCTGATTCAGACCTTTGGACTGAATAATGGTCATGTTGTCACTGTCTTTTTCCTATGGAAAAAAAAAAAAGGATATTGTTTTTGTTCATATATTGGGGTGTTTTTTGTTTTATTATGTTTCTTCTTGTTAACTTTGCATACCAGTCTTCCACAGAACAGAGTTCTTTAACTTCATTTTGATGAACACTCTCAAAAATACAAATTACCCCCACACCCCTAATAAACAAAGCTACCCCCCCCGCCCTTAAAATAAAGACACAGTCAAAAACACTCGCTTAGAAACATCTGCAAGAAACATGGAGTGAACCGACAAACTTAAAATCTTCTTTTAAAAGCAACTGACAGTATCATGTCTAACGCTACATGTTTATATAAATGTGGCTGCATATGTACATAGGATCCAACTAACCAGCGGCTCTGACTAATATTGAGCCCTTGAGCAAAGCGTTGACTAGTGGGTGTAGTTAATTAGATGTAAGCAGCTAATGGACCACAGTCAGCAGTTGCTTCCTATTAAATCGTTATCTCCAGTAGAGAGACACGTTGCTGCAGTTTTCTTTCAGTGCCAGAGTATGAAGTATACCTGTATAACATGCATGTTAAAGCTCTGCATGTTAGTTATGTTTCAGGTGCAATTTGCTAAATGCTACCTGTTTTGAGAGAAGTTGCTGGTATAAAGTTTGTTACAGCTGCTTTCAAGAATGACTGTAGGTCTTGCTAAGGGTTCTTTTTGTCAAATGGCCAAGATCTTAATGCATCAAGGACTATGCTGGAGATGCAGAGCCTTACCAGCATGGTCAAGTAAGATCACCTTTCACAAAGATTTCTTTTTTATATTGCTGTATTTGGTATGGGCAATCAGTGTAGCTCAGCCTTAAATGATTTTAAAAAGAATTTCCTTGTTGTGCTTAGCTTTTGATTGTGTCCTTCAAATACTTGTGAATTTACAAGAAAAAGATGTAGTTTCAGGTCTTGATGCTGCACCTGTAGTGAAACAGGAACTATGAAATAGTTTCCTGTAGCTTAGCCAGGCCAAATTTGTGGAATATAACAATTTGCCCCAGAAACAATCAACTAAATCATAAAAAGCAAAGTGCCTGTTATGAATAGCCCTTTCTCTGTCCTTTTTAAGCATACTGTGTATTCTTGATATCGAGTACTTGTTTTTCTGTGGCTCTGGATCCCTAATTTTTTGCGTCTGTACTGCCTAAACCATGTCACGTGAACTGCCTGCTTCCTGCTGCTTCTTTTTATCAACAAGAGCTGTGCCAATGTCGGTCTTCCAAGTTTGCTTTTTCCTTTC
>VZSV01000196.1:980021-1007132 GCA_013398735.1 Nothocercus julius | reverse complement strand
TTTTTTTTTTTTTTTTTTAATACAGCGTTTATTACTGCTGCTTTCATAATGGAAAGTTTATGACTTAAAACTAATTGTTAGATGATTTTATTTGGTGACAGTGATTTTTCTGAAAACTTCCCACGCAATTTATTTTGGAGGCCACAAAAACTTTTTAGTACAGTGTTCATTAAATCCTCCTTCAGTTGGAGGGCTGCAGCTGTCTTCTATGAAAGAAATGTTATGAAATAGGTACATTTTTGGTAAGAATATTGTATTTAAACAAAAAGCTTGTTTTATATTTGTATTTATATTACGTCCTGTATTAACAACCATGCGTGGCTCAGTGAAGCCCACATTAGGTGAGGACAAGTTGAGCAGCAGGAGCCAGGCTGAGTTCTGACTTTGACCTCGTCCTCAGTACGTGCAGTGAGCTCTCGTGCCATCCCGCTTCAAGGGCAGCTTTCAAGTACACCTTAGTGTTTGCTTTCCTCTCTTCCCGCTGATGTGACTGAGGATGCCCTGGAGCCTCTGAATCCTGAATGATACGAGGAAAGAGATGGTAAGTGGGGACTTGAAGACAGGGAACTTAAATGTGTTGGAACTGTTTTGAGCACCACGTACACACCTGACATCTTTATCTATGGTATTCACAGCACTGAACATGTGTCCGTTGTTTGCTGGCTGTGGAAAAATGAAGCAATGGTGAGATATGTCATAAGTAACAGTAAAAATGATTCTAGATTCTTGTTGCTATATAGGAATGTAACAGCAAGAAGCATTAAGACAGTCTAGAACAGGTTTTTAAGGAGAAGCTGCTGATTGTCAGTTCTGGAAGCTCATTCTTTTTCCTCAAAATATTTTTTTGCAGGTGCTGGAAAAGACATTGAGTTTATTTGACGAGTAGCGATTGTTATTTGAAAGAAGTCACGTGTTAGAAAAGCAGGCGCCACTAAACAAGAAGACTTGACAGTTCCATCTGTGCTGTTTTTGCTGGCAGAGGAAATCGGAGAGCCTTCCAAGGGCTGTACAGCGCATGCTGCAGACCTCTAACTCTGGAAAGAGCTTGAGAGTTTAATGTGTTCTGGCTTCACGTTACATAAACAGGGGTCCCTGTGGTCCTATATTGATGGGGCTTGTGTTCCACCACTGTTTTTGTGGGTATATGCTAGCCCATAAAATCGCATTTTTGTTTTTGCCTGCCAACTCTCTTCTGTGGCTTTGTCTCTTAGGCTGCCGGGTAAGTGCTAGAGCTGAAGGATCCAGGGCAGGGCAGTCAGAGCAGCTCAGCTGCAGGCTGCTGAGCCTGGGAGCTCAACTGCCCTTGGCAATGTGACAGTCTGGTAAATGTGTGCCCTGACTTGCCAGAATTACTTGATACTGTTTTGAGGAGGACTGCAGATGCTCTGGTATCAGCACAGGCTGACACTGAGAGCGCTACAGATGCTTAGCAGCGTCCCTCTAACAGCATAGCCTAATAAAAGGAGACTCCTATCTGTAACCCAAAGGTAGGCAGACATGACGTGAAAGCTCCTGTATTTAATATAATCTCATCAATTTCCCTGCTTACTTTCCAACTCTTTTTTTTTTTTTTTTCCCCTCGTGAGAGTTACCGTCAAATAGGGGAACCCTCTTAGCTTTCATAACTGGCTGACGTTTTCTTAAATGGTGACTTATGCATTTTCAGTAGCATTTCATCAGTGTGGTTTGACAGTGAGGATCAGGCTCCACTTGTAGGGTGGAATTTTAGTAGGGAGTGAAAGGGTGAGGAATGAAATTGTTATTTCTCTTATTAAGCTTGCTTGAGTGTCACCAGTGTCCATGTGAGCAAGGTACTGATAGTGCTGGTTTCACTGCCAAGGAGTGAATGACAATGGAATTATTTTTCTTAGGTAATGAAATCATCTTATTGCCTTCAGCTGCTGTGATATATAAGTTATGACTAGCATTCTTGATTTCTCAGTAGGTTCCCTCATGCCACTCTCAATAGGACTTTATCTCAAAATAATCAATTCTTTGCTTTTTCTTTGTAAATGGGAAAAATGTATCAGTCCACAAATACATTTTTTTCTAACTACCTGCAGCTTCTACTTTCATGAGTGCTGCCTCTGCTCTGATCTCATGAAGCTGCCATTTGCTGTGATATGGGGTGGCAGTTGTTACTTGAAAGAATTGCACAAAATTCAGCATTTTGCCCTCTCAGAAGTCAAGCAAGGAGTAGCCAGGAGTGCTCAGATGCAAACGTTTTATATGTCCATCACATCCTAATACTGTGTAGTATACTACTCCATGAAATCAAATGTTGCTTAAGTTGCTTACGTGTTTACTAACCTTTAAGAAACGGGATTTTAAAATAAATTTATTTACTCTGCTGTGCTGTTAGTTCCGTACTGGAGTGACACAATTCCCAAGAAGCATCTGCTTTATCTTGGGACCTGTTGGTAAAATAGTTGCTGTGTAAATCGTAGAAGCATAAATTCATGGTATTATTTAAAGTTAAACTTGAAGTGTTTCTGGAATGTTTGTACAACCTGACCTTCTAATAGGATGTTGAATACCAGGGCGCATGTGCTCATCTTCTTTGTATCTGTGAGAATTACTTTTGTGTGTAGCATTCAGGCATACTTCTGATTGCTCTCCAGAAGATTGGAGAAGGTGTGTATTTGAATTGCAAGACTAATTTGTTCAAGTGGGCTGATAGAGAAATCTAGGTAGAAGTTTTCTAATCTTGGATTTAAAATTCTGTGAAATATTTTTTAAAAAAGACACTTGTTCCAAAGAAAGGGGAGAAGCTGCTCCCAAATACAGGCTGTTCTTGGGTCGACTTTTTTGGCTTAAGGCAGAGATGCTTTAGGAGACAGAGCCCTGGCACAGGCTGCCCAGAGAGGCTGTGCAGGCTCCTTCTCTGGAGATCTTCCAGACCCGCCTGGCTGCCACCCCGTGCCCCGTGCTCTGGGTGTCCCTGCTGGAGCAGGGGATGGGACTAGATGATCTCTAGAGGTCCCTTCCAACCTCAACCACTCTCGGTGTGTGTGTATGTGTGACTACTATAAAGATTCTCGTATGCTTCTGGTACATGGTTCATGTTACATCAGTAGCATGCTTTGTAGGAGATGCAATCTAAAAGTTAAACGTCAATAATACAGATGAACATCAATAACACAGGAGGTAAATTTTCTGCTTATGTCTTGTGGGCTGGGCTGCTTTAGTGGTAAGAAGTGGGACATGAAGGAAATACTAGCTGTGCTTTACAGAAAAACCCTGCAGTGTGCTGTTGAGGCTAAAGCAGGATCTCCATTCTTGGCTTCTGAGTGACATCTATCTCAGAACCAAGCTTCTCCTTCTCTTCTTTTCCTCTCCCCCAGCACATGAAGAAGACACTAACTTGGATTCCAAGTCCCTTAGCTGATCCAGTTACAGCAGTGTGGGTGGAACTGAGCCTCTTGTTTTCACGGTGTGCTTGGGGTTATTGCTGGGTATTTAACGTGTATGGCTGGACTGAACTTAAGGTGCTTAAAAGCAGATCATGCCTGTAATGATCATATCTTTACCAAGAAGGGTAGACATGATCCAATTCTCACTTTGATTTTTTATTTTTATTTTTCCAAGTGGGGTAATTTGTCCTTTATGGGCTGAATCTGGGCTTGGGAGCTTAGGAATAAAACCACTCGGTGTCATAGACCCTTCTCCACGTTCAAGGACATGAAGTTACCATAATTACTAAAAATAAACCCGCCATGCAAATAATTGTGGCTTTAGGTCTGTGTTCTCATTTCCGCTAATAGCATTTATGGTGGGAATCATTAATGATCTAGGCAGTCAAACCCGACAGCAGCTCTTTGATGGAGGAAATCACCTAGGGCAAGAAAAATTGGCCGAGGCCGCTGGGCAGGCGGCGGTGGCCTCCTGCATTGTTCGCAGGGACAAGGTTGGTCATTGTTTGCCCAGGGCTGCTCCCCAGTCAGCCGGGTGGCTTTGTGGCGGCCGGGGCCGAGCAAGGTTGGGACGCGGGACGGTGCGATGATCACACCATTGTGCGCGGCCTCCAGCTCCTGGGCTCTCGCCGGGGAACAAAAAGGCTATTGTTTCCAGCCGGAGGAGAAAGCAGGAAAAAAATCACACAGGCCTTTCCTCTAGATAGAAAGCTGGCATGGTGACAGGCGGGAGAGCGCGAGCAGAGCGCGTATCTTCTGGAAATAGCTTCTGCAGGCTGGGGGTTGTTCCGCTCCGCCTGGCTGGGGATGTCGAGAGGCTGCTTCGTACCGCGCTGCAGTCTCGGGTTGGGCAGATGCAGCCGCGCGGCGGCAGCGTGAGTAGTGTCACCCTGCAGCGAGGCCCTCCGGCTCCGCTGCAGTTCTGGCTTTAGACAGATTGAGTCTCTCCAGCGGAGGAGCCACTGCCCATGGGTGTTCGTGTGCGTGCACGTGTGTTCCCCTCCTGAGGAGGGCGGGCATGCAGCGGCTTGCTAGGAGCAGCATGCCTCAGGGAGAAACACTAGGGCCTTGCCAGAGCATAACATGTGCCGTGCCGCCCTGCATTCTGCGGAGGTAAAGCAGGGTACAAAGCCACTTCTAGGAAACTCCACTCCAGGAAAGTGCCAGTGGAACAAAATGCCTCCAGTGTCATTCAGATCCTTTTTTTTTTTTTTTTTCTTGGTCAACACAGCTCTGAGAAGAGTTACATTTCTCAGGTAATTTCCTACTGCCTCCCTCCTGGTTTCAAGAGGCCCTGAGCAGTACTACCCATGGAGAAGTGATATGTCATCTCCAGGGGCACTCAGCTTGGTCACCTCCTCACTGCAGGAGTGCAGCTGCACTGTTGTTTGCATATAGGATTCAGATACGGAAACCTCCTTTCTGGATCTTCCCCACTGCCAGTCTGGCCTCTTACTACATCTTAGTTGTGCTGTCGGTAGCACTGTGCAGTGGTGGTCCCGTACTTGCACTACCAGTAAAAATCTGTGTTTTGTGCTTGTGTAGAGTTGTTTAATTCCTACATTAAGTTGCATGCAAGCTTAAGTCTGTTGTCATGAAATAATTATTTTATAACTTCTTGTACAAACAGTTGCATGTTTGTATGTAGATGGGATCGCTTGTGGCTTTAACCAAGTGCCCGGTCCCACCGTGGGAGGTGATAGAATCTGTAGAGTTGCCTGTGTTTAGCAGCTGTTAGCAGTCTGCCTTCTGGCACAAAAAGAAGTTTATTGAAAGGGTTGCACTGGTATGGTAAGAGGTGACTTTTTCCTGGAGCAATACAATAGTGAAAGCGTGCAAAAAATCTTCTGGCTTGTTTTTTTTCAGGGGGAGAAGAAAACTACTTTTATGAGTCTACAATGATCAGTGATTGCTTATTGAAACTGAACTTTAATACTTCAAGAATGAGAAAAAAATATGAAAATTTAATTAGCAGATAGAAAGTAGTTTGGTACATTTATGAAATAGGGTTTGTTTAGAAAGAAAAACCTTCAAAATTACTACCAAATGTATTGAATATTGCACAGTCTTGCATTGCAATGAAATCTAGAAACATGTGGATTGTTCCCTAATTATTTTCCCCACAGGAAAACAGAAATTATCCATTTTGATATGAGGTAAACAAGCATTGTATCCACACAGCTCAGAAATGCTGCTTAAATGGAGACAATGTTATAATGGATTTATAGTGAAGAAATTTTGCTTTTCTAGAGAAAAGCACCACCAGTGCTTGGTGCCTTGGCCTACAGTATATAACAAGTTTCCATAATTACATTTTATTCAGGTATCACTAATGGTTCATGCCAGTGCAGAAGGGGAAAGCACTTGGCTTTTTGAACAGCTTGGCTTTTTGGCAGCATCCAGTTTGTAGGAGTTGCAGCTGATCACTGGTCTGCCTTGAAATAGAGCCATACCCTCTGAAATACCTGGTATGCTAACAGCTAGCTGGCTTCTTGCAATGTGAAAAATCCCTCAGAGCAAGTTTTCCAATGTCCTATTCATTTTTTTTCTCTGTCTTTCCCCTGGATTAATTTAGGGAATGAAGCTCCTCCTCAGTCGGCCCCCCCTCCTGAGGTTGGGGGTTGGAGGGAGTCTTGGGCTCCCTAATCTGTATGTGCCCAATAGCACAAACGAGTGAGTTATGGAGTGTGCTGGCCGCACTCGCCTGGAGAGTGACTGATCCGTGTGAGAGGATGTGCTGACTTTCCAGAAGTGCCTTAACTGCTTATGAGCAGGGCTCCTGACAGTTGCCCTGTGCGTGAAGGAAAGCAGGAATAGGATGGCCTTCCCTTTCTCTTGGTCTCTTATCGTGGGAAGAGATTGGATAAGCTTCCAGCAGTGCTCAGTCCTCATTTGAAACAGAGGAAAGTGCTACATATGGTCAGCAAAATACTGGAAAGTCTCCCTTTTCGCTTCCTTCCAAGTAGAAATGTTATCTTCCTATTTTTCTTTGATTTTGACAGCCATTGAACATACCAGACAGTGTCAAAGGGAGAGCAAGACAAACTACGCATGTGATCTGCTCTCCAAAAAGCCAATACTTTGCCTCAGAATATAATAGCGATGCAGCGTGAACATACCGCAACTCAGTATGTGAGCAACTCTCCTTGATTCTTGAATAGTAAGAAATGCTGTTAAAGTTGCTTTTTACAAAACTGGTGGCAATGTAGCATATTTAAACTGTTCTTTAGGCATGGCATTAATCCAGGAATTCCAATGTTTTGTGCAAATTTAATGATGGAAATGAACAAAATCTCCAAGTGAGATGCTGCTTTTGGTAGCTGATTGGTAGTTTTCTACCTGTATTTGAAAGAAAAGAAGAAAAAAAAGAAAGATCTTAGCTAACTTTTCTTTGTAAGTACAGATAACAAAGTATTTTCATTGGGATATGCTAAACCTCAGTATGGTGGATTGAATAATCTTGACGGTGACTCTGTATGACAGGCTACATAGAGAAGAAATGGCCAGAGGATGCAACAGGGTTAGAAAGCAGAGTGTAATGTATAATGGTAGTAATTTTGCTTTGGAATTGGATTTGCTGCTAGTCGTGTGTCCCAAATATAAATTAATTTTATTATCCTCATTTCTTTCTTTTACTGTGTGTGGTGTGGCCTGCCTTGACAAAGTGTAATAGTTAAAAGTGTTCAAAAGCCTGTTGGTCAAATCACCTGCATATTTTCCTGAAATAGGACGTCAGGACTTGGCTTAGACTATATGAATTTTAGGAAGGACTCTGTGTCTTCCCAGATTGTGCAGTCCGTTGTGTGCTGATACCGTTTCAAACATCAAGTCAGTTTAGGTGATTAAGTGGCCCAGTATCCAGCACTCACTGGCATGATGTGTAGAAGACTTGGTGTTATCCTTGTGTCATCATGAATGAGCACTGACCCAACACACTGGCCTGCTGACTCTTGCAAAACATCTGTGGTGGCTTCGTATAGCCATTGGAGCTCCTTTTTGTGAAGGAAATGTAGAGGCTTTGTTGGCTTGGAGGCTTAGTGTTTGTTTTTAACCTGCTCCTACAACACTGTGGAGCATGCTGGGCTGGGCAGTGGCAGTGAGAGGCCGGTCACAGAACCACAGAATGGCTGAGGTTGGAAGGGACCTCTAGAGATCAGCTAGTCCCACCCCCTGCTCCAGCAGGGACACCCAGAGCACGGGGCACAGGGTGGCAGCCAGGCGGGTTTGGAAGATCTCCAGAGAGGGATCTGCAGAGAGGGCCAGGCAGAGAGGGCCAGCCCTGAGCTGCAGTACAGGGGTTGCTGCTTTTTTTTGTGACTGGACTGTATGAGCTTTGGTGGGTTTATCACAGGCACACAATTTGGTGCTATATCCAAAGATAAGGGAAAGAGGTGCACATAGAAGAGAGTGACCCACAGGACAGATGTTGCCAAAAAGGAGTTAATCTTGCGTCAGTGAGGTGACTGTCAAATAGCAACCACTTCCTGTTCTCCTATTTGTTCTCATCTTCTCAGAGTACATTTTTTTTTCTTTTTAATTTTCACACTTGGGTCCTTCAGTGGTCAAAACAGTAGGACCTTTAGTTCCAAGGAGGAGAGCACGAGGCTGGAGGAGCAGCAGAGGCCAGCTCGCCTCATGAAACATGGAGGTGGGAGGTGGTTGTCCTGCTATGGACAACAGCAGGTGGGATGCAAAGATTTCCAAGGGATTCAGAAAGGTTTTCTTCTGCAGCTGATTTTCACTGGGGAGCTTTTAGAGAACTGATGGGTTGTGAGCACTGTAATTGGAGGTAATAGTTGTTCTTGCACTGCTTTACAGCAAAAATTTTACTTCTAACTCTCTTGCAACTCATGAAACCAAGACCTGAGACTTTAGTATTTCTTCATTTCTTCCTGCACAATCCTCCTTTTTTTTTTTTTTTTAATATGGAAGGAAAATCTCATCTGAAGTGGTGCTGTCTGGCCTTTAGCTTCTTTTGATACTGTTTTCCAGGAGATGATTAAAATTTGTGACAATATACTGTGCATTGATGCTGATCTTTCCCTCTGCTGCTGCCAAAAGACCATGTTATGCCCTTCTCCTAGTCGGATTTTAACACTGTCAACAGTTGATTAAAAGACAACTGTTTTTTTGGGTTTGTTTTGAAACTGAAACCATTTGATTGGAAATTTATTTCATTTCATCTTTATTATAGTCAGAGACATGCACAGAGTGGTGTTTTGTTCTCTTTGAACTTGCGGTCACTCCAAGTCTTCACCTAGGAGTGCACATGAACCACACCGAACCAAAAAGATTCTGCCTAAACTAAGAGTTCTGCATGTGAAATGATAAACTGAGGAAGCCAGTGAACTCTTGAAGAGCTGCTAGACTTAAAGCTTCCTCTTATAACCCGCTTTCAGTGTTATAGCTGAAATCTTTCTTCCAGTTTTGGCTTAACACACACTGTGAGAAACCATACCGTTTTCTTTTTACCACTCGCACAGTAACTATTTTGATAAATTACCGTGTGATTAAAGGCCCTGGAGTTCAGTGCTAATGCCTGCAGCCTTGTGGTTTCTCCGCGTGCATATAATAACCATTTATCAATCCTTAGTTTTAAAGAGCCGGCCGGGCGGTCGCTCCGCCGCGCGCGGGCGAGGCGGCCAGTCGCGCTGCCTTTTGGCAGCGCCGTCGCGAGCGAGACCTGCAGTCGCGCTGGAGCCCGCTAGCGTTCGGTACGTTGTGCTGCTGGCAAGCCGCTCGCTTTATTTGCCGTGGCAGAGCCCCGGGCGCCCGCGTGCTGCAGCGCACAGCGCGAGGCCGAGCCAAAACTCCCCTTCGAAGGCGCACTCCCGCCTCAAACACTCCCTCTCATACACGGACGTTTTCGGATAGAAGCTGTTCGGTTTACGGCTTGCTCCTATCGCCCTCCCTTGTGAACTCTGTTTACAATCCCCCAGGCATTTGTGCGCAGATAACAGCCATGGAAATGTCCGTGTTGTTTTAGTCTTAATGAAGGACTGTTGTTTTTCCTGCTGGGCCAGGTTTGTTATTTTTAAATGTTTCCCAGCCTCTCTGCTTTTTGGGAAGGTTTTTAAGAGCCATTAGTGAGCTGTGATAGCAGCAGTTCTGTAAAATGCTGACAGTAATTTTCTTTTTTTATTATTTCTAAGGTAATTGAGCCTTAAGAGTGCAGACAGCACTAAAAGTGTGCGAATGTTAAAACCGAAAGGCTAGCGTTATCTTCTTCCTTCAGTAGAAAACAAAATCTAGTGAAAAATGAAACTTTTTTCATTTGTAGCTTTTTTTCATAAGCTCCAAGCAAGAAAGAACCAAACTTACTTAAACAAGGTGGGGTTGGGTGTTTTGCCTTTCCTTGCACTTGAAAGGAGCTGCATGTGGAGAGATGGGCACGAGCATGAATCTGGTCTCCCATCCTAGCCTGAAATTGGTCTAGGAGCAGAAAAATCCCCATTTCCCTAAATCTGGTTTGGAGAAGGCTGGGCCTCAGCCAAGCTCTGAGAAATTAGGTGACTGTTTCAGATTCCTCATTGCCCACATAAGCTCTTGTGTTTTCACATCTTTGTGACCCTCAAGTCAAGCAGCACTAGGCAGTTCTGGCTTTTTCTGCTTCATTGTAATTCGGGTCAGAAAGCAGCAAAATGCTGGGAGCGGCAAGCCTGGGAAGACACGTCGTGCCAAGTTTCTCTCAGCCTCTATTTGAGGTGCTTGTGCACAACTGGTGATGGAGAGAAGTGCACGCTGGTCTGGGGTGCTTGTAGGAGAGCAGAGACTTGCTCCTTAGAACATGGAGCACCTGGCTGCAGGGTTCATTTTTTGAGTTTTTGCAGTAAGCCCTCTGCCCTAGAAGAGAAGGGCAGACAAATGTAATCAGAAACCTGTGCAGTAAGGATGGAGCAAAAGGACTTGGTAATCAGTAATCACATGTTGAAGGTCATGGAAAGTGGTGGGATGTAAAAGTCCTTCCCTAGGCACTGCCCTTAACTTTCATTTAATCCAATTTCTTAAGAGATCACGAAAGCTTAGGATGTGACTTCGTGCCATTGATTTCATAGTGTGCCTGTTTTGATCCCTAAAGTCAAAGCATCCTAAGCCAGTTTAAGTTTACCAAAAGTGACACATCACAAAGTGTCATGTAAAATAGCATCTTTCTCCAAATTGGTTGGCAATGTATCTTCTCTCCATGCTTATTTAGAATAGCACCTGTTGACATGAACCCAGTTATTCTTTCCCATCGTGCTTTGTTGTTAGTTGGCTAAAATGAGAGCATTATTTTTCTGAGACAGAGCCTGTGTGTTTATCTGTTCTGAAAGCACTGAGAAGAAATGTTACAAAATAATGTAAACACCTGAATCAGGAGGGTAGGTATGGATGAACTGATTGGAGGACAGCAGAGGCTTTTCAACAAAGGAATATGTCTAATTTGCTTGCTTTGTGCTTTAGTAGGATCATAACTTGTTAACGAGCTTTTCTACAAAGTACGTGAACTTCAGATTAGCAAGGTATATTTTGATTTCTGAAGTTAACTAGTCTTTTTTTCTTTTTATTCTTGATTTGAGAGCCTGAATGCGGTGCAGGTAGGCCTGTTTGTGAGGAGGAAAGAGGTGGTCCTCTGGAGCGATGCCAGCGTGGTGGGGCTGAGCTTGGAGCTCTTCCAGACTCCTGCTGGCTGCGCAGAGGGAGACCCTGGTAAAACGAGCAGGCTTCTAACAGCCTGCTTTTATAGCTTCAGCTCAGGTAGCAGGAATCAGTCTTCAAACAGGTTAGCAGGGCTTTACAAAGCCTTGCCTTTCATCGAGGTAGGAGGGACTTGTTGGCATATTAACAAATTCTTTTAAGACACTGTTCAACTATTTAACCCAAGCCTGGAAAAGCATTAAACAAGCTGGGTCTTCTGTTCCCCCGGGCTATCATTCTTCCACGCTGAGCTTCCCCAGAGTCTGTTATGGGATCCCATTTCTGCAACTTCTATCACCCCTTTCCGAGCACAAGCTGATCACAAGGCAGCCACATCCTCTGATAACTGTATGGGCCTGGGATCCTGTTACAGAGCCGGACTCCCTGAGACAGCATCACCTCCACATGTGCATCTGGTTTGGTCATCTACGTATTTCACAACTATTTGATCTCGTGTGACAGCAGAAGTGTGCGGGTTTTATGTGGCTACAGTTTGCACTAGTGTGCTCACTTGTGTAGAAAATCTGTCCGTAGTTCTTTACTGTTGCCTTTCTGTTGCTCGTGCTGGATGCGCCTTTCCCACTCCTATCTCCTGTCCTAGATGGAGAGACTTTCTCTGTGTCTCATACCTTGTCTGTCTTGGCGCTCGGTACTGCTGCAGCTACTTATCTCCTTGTGTAAATGAGCAGAAATAGAAATGAGATGACCCTTAGAGAGACAAAAACATTAATTAGCAGCAGCAGACAGCTCTCAGATGAGGAATAACTTTGTTTTCTCCATGGGAACAGCATTCCTCACTAACTCCATTATATACCCAAACTTGTTAAGCCCTTTGAAGGGACAAGCCTGTGAGGTGCTTGATGCTGTGATTTGATATTGAAGTCACAGGGAGCTACAGCAGGCGTTACTTACTTGCAGGAACCTAGCAGATCAGCAAATGAGGCGGGGTGTATTTATTAAATTAGGTAACAATGCCGGTGTAACTAGAGCATGCTAAATATAAGTTTTTAGCAAAGCAGGAGATTGATGTATTAATCTCTCTAATGAGAAATGTGGCATGCGAGGAAGGGAGGAAAAGTGTTCTTCTGTTCACTGAATAACAGCATGACGTGCCATTAGCATGACTTGCTATAAAAGTCTGGCAGTTAAATCTCCCAGATAATAGAAATGACATTTAAGCTGCAGAAGTAGCTGGAAGATAGGCTGCAGATCCTTTATTTTCCTGTGTGCAGAGACAGTCATGTATCTTTTTCTAGCTGTGCAAAGAAATTGTTGACCTATGTTAGTTGAATGTGCAGTGAGTGAGTTTATTGATATGGTGCATTTTAAGCAGCAGCTGCTAGCAAAGTAGGATGGAAGTAAATGGAGAAGTAAAATAGGTTTGTGGTGAAGGATATGGACTTCGTGTGGTGTTAGATGAATGTAGGAAAAACATTTGCCTTTAAGATGTCCACCAGCAAGAAGAAGGAAAAATAGTGCTAGATCTAAAACTGACCATTTTTTGCTCAACTCTTTTCCCCAAACTGAAGCTTCTAGGGATAACTCAGCCCCCTCTCAAGCTTTGCAACGTGCATAATTCATAATGCTAAAGCAGAAGGTCTGCAGCATGCTCAAAGCTTCAGTTTGCTGGAGACTTGGGGCTGGTGTGCAAAGCTTGGCCCAGGCTTCCCCGTTGTGTTGGGTTTTGTTTATATATATTAAAAAAAAATCTGAGCCAGACAACTTCCCTCTGTCAGTCTGTGCTTACACGGCCACACGTGTGCATCGCAGGCAGTGAGCTGAGCTGCTGCAGAAGAGTGTTTCCAGGACCCTCCTGCGTATCGGCTGTGCCACAGATGGACCCTGCTCGGGAATTCAAAGGGCTCTCTATGCCCTGGTGTCCCACTGCTTGGATCGTGCCCTTTCGCTGTGGCTTTTAATTTCCTCCCTTCCTGCTCTCGCAAGGATTTGCTTTAAAGCGTCTACATACACGTACGCGTGCTTAAAATAAAACCTGCACGCACCCACATTGCACATGTTTGCCTCTGCTGGCCTCGGCCGTCAGAATGGATCGGGACGCCTCGGCGGTGGAACTGGAGAGGGGAGCGAGCGCGGAGGGTTTGCACTGAAATGCCTCTCGCCTTCTGGATGGGCTTAGCGATCTGAGATTTAGATGCCAAGCGATGGTAGTTGATCTCGGGGCTCAGCTCGACGGCACGGCTGCCGATAAAGCCCAGCATCTCTTCAGAGAGAGCGCGTGTCTGTGCGTTGCTGGAGCAGGGTCTCGTTTTTCCTTTCCCTTTAATCATTTGAAATTTAGTAAGGGAAGATAAAACACTTTAAGTAGCCTAATTTTCAAAGGCGGGTGTCAAAGGCACTGCTCTGTCTATTGATGCTGAGAACGTTTCCTGTAAGAAAGGCTTTCTCCTTTGGAAAACTCTGACCTGTCGGAATCAAAGCTGTTTTATAGGAATATATGTATCTGGGAAAATGGAAGAAGTGTCATCTGTTCCTAAAATGCCCAGAATTTATGAAGGGCATTTGTCAGAGATGTGAGAGACGTGCACCCAATCCTCAGATCTGCTTTTGTAGAGCCAGTCTCAGCTTTCACAAAAGCATCTCTGAAGGGATGTGGCTTTATCCTTGTGTAAAGTAGAAAAACGCTCAGTTTTCTGAAGAGTTTGCTGAAGAAGTTTCGTGCCCAGCTCTACTGCCTAGGGAAGAAGGTCCTTTAAAACTAACTATCGGTAAAGAACTAGTATCAAAGCTTGATTTTGATTTAGCATGCCTCTGACTCCAGCTGCAGAGGTGATACTTGCAAATGTTCCCATTTGTAGTCTCTGCTCCTTCATTTGAAAGGAGTGACTTTTGCTGATCAGCTCTATTAAATATGTTACTTTCTTCTCCCACTCTCTATAATAGGTGTAAAAAATCACTGTGTACAGAAGAAAAGTAATACTGCCTTGGGGCAAATGTGAGCTTTTCCCACAGCAGTTAAAGTAATCCGGGAGAGAAGATGGGGTTACTTATAATAATATAATTCCTATTCTTATTTCTGAATTACTTCACTAAAAATGGACTGCAGAACACAATTTGCCAAGTGTTTGTCAAAGTTGATAGCAGCAAGAAGAAAAAGGCAGGTTTGATATAGCTTGTGTGCAGAGTTCATCTTCAGCCTGCCTGGTGCTCTGCACTTACCCAAATGGCTTCGCGTATACTGTAGCCACCTTACGTTTTTCCCCGGCTGGTCTGTTTGTTGTGCAGTTACCCGCTGCTCAGGAATGAAGCGATCGCTGTAACAATGTGCAGTGTATTTCGACCATGTGTTTTGCTCTCAGCGACTTGGTAGTGCTGTTGCCCAGGGGACCATGCTGAGAATTGGGATTCATCTCCATGAAGTGCTTTTCTTTTTGCACTGAAATAAGCTGGAGAAGCAGGTCAATGTTGTCAAAATCAAAGGCTTCTCTGGAGGCTACTTGTCCCGCTTGATTTTTCTGTTCCAAGGGAATAACAGGTTTTTGTTTGCTCAGCTTAAAAGCTCTCTTGGAATTCACTGTGGTTTTTACCCAATAGCTAGAAACAGAGGCATGTGCTTGTCTGTGCTCTCACAGCCAATTTAGCAAGCACTCACTTGCAAAAGCTGGAGGCTCCTGTTTAGGGAAAGTGACGAGGGAACTTCGATGCCGGTGCCTCTGTTATTCCCTACCTGCACGATGACATTTGCTGCGGGGAGGAGGTGCCAGGGAATCGCGCTGTTCTGCAGCTTCGACTTAGTGCGGCTGCAGTCCCTGCCAGGGTGCTACTGAAGCCTGGGCAGGGACGGGCAGGTGACAACCTGGGACAGGTCACTGTGCATCAGGAGCTCTCAGCGCTGAAAACTGGGAGCAGGAATGATGGGCTCTGGGCGCTTGGTAAGGAATATCTCTATCTTTCAGGGCATGACAGCAGACCGCTGCATAATAAATATTGCCATTTTGAGGTGAAAACAAGGCTTTTGAAGAAACGCTCAGGAGAGAAGTGAGAACCTGCTGAGCTCCTGCTGGGGCTACTATGTGTCCCCGCTGCGCGTGTTGGCAGTGCAGCTGCTGCTCCGCAGCGCGCTGGCCGTTGGCAGCCGTGGTGGAGCAGCGCCCCGGCGGGTGCCGCAGCACCCAGAGCTGCAGCTCTGCAGTGCAGCCCTCGGCCACGTTAGGGCCCCGTGGTGCCCAGGTCTGCAAGGCAGAGGAGCGGCAGTGTCCACTGGGAGCACAGCAGTGCTGCTTGCACGTTGCAGCGGCGTGTTTCTGTAGAAACATCCACCACAGGTAACCAAGGGGACTGCTTTTCATCCCATCCCAAAGCTCTCAAGCAGGGTAAGTATATGAAGGACTGGACTGCAAAATTTAATTTTAATTCTGAAGTGAAAAGGCTTTACTTAATTCACAAGATACCCCAATCCCTGCAGGGGCGGACTGTCAGATTTAATCAAGATTAGAAACATAAGCACTAGTAAATGAATTTCTTCTCATGAGAACCTCTCATACTTACCATCAAATACTGGTCTCCCAAGCAATCTATAATGGCAAAAGGAACTAGTGTGGGTAGAAATTTATGAAATTGGTCATTAAGAATAACTTTTGCATGAGGAGGGCAGTGCACCACTGCAAGGAGTTTCCCAAACAGTTACTGTAATCTCCAGCCTTGGAGGTTTTCAGGACTTGGCTGTACCGGGTCACACTGGCTATTCTGTTTGAAGTGAGAAGCTGGGCTAGGTGAGTTCCAGAGGTGTCTTAAAAGTAACTCACCTATGATCCATTTTACTCATCACTTTTTGTGAAGTCGCAGCTGGAGTAGCATGTTGTGTTTTGGGTGCTGTATTTCAAAAACTAGTAAATGAACTGAAGAGACTCTGGGTTGGGAGAAAAGAGAAGGATCAGAGATCTAGGACACAGGTCTTGCAAGACAAGAAGGAAAGAATTCAAGTTCAGCCTGAAGAAAGTAAGGTTAGGGTAGGAGAGAAGGCAATAAGCTCTCAGATAAGTTAAAGACTATTGTAGAAGAGGAAAGAAAAGAAATAATGTCATCTCTGTGGTGGACCCAACAAAGTAACAGATTTAAATGTTAGAAAGATGATCACGTGTTAGATACTAGGGAAAAGCTTCAGTTTTTGATCGTGAGCCATAAGCGTATACTGTCTGAATTGGTTGTGGAGTCCTTGTCAATGAATATTTTTAAAAATTTATTACAATCTCGCTGCAATTGTACAACAGTAATAGCGTAGCTGTTACCCTGCATTAGGCTAATGCACTAGGTCCTTGTGCATTTTCAGCCCTCTCTCTGTTGAAATTGCAGCTGCATTGCCTTCCACTCATTAGGCAAGGCTTGTATCTCTGCTACTTTAAACCAGCTTCCTAAGGAAATGGCTGCATTTTATTAATGCTTTTACACTGATTAACACTAGTATGAAGTGCTATTTTTTGTTATTTAAAAAATAAACAAACAAAAAACCTTCCAGGTGTAAGGCTCTCCTGTGTGATGGCCTATGTTGTGAAGAGCAGAGCTTAGTGATCCTTTTTCAGTGATTTCCTCTGAAGTTAAACAGTGTGTCTGATAGGACTCATGAGCATGCTACGAGTTTTGCTGTAAAATGGAATTTTAAAGCCTGTAAAATGTAAGGGTAAAACTCCTTGCATGTTCCTAAAGTCTAAAGAGAAGACAGTTTGACCATTGGCATGGGTCAGTCTTAGGGTTATGGAGCAACAGTTAAGAACAAGACTGATGTAGAGCATGGGATACAGCATCCCAGCTGTGAGGTTTTAACCTCTGCTCCTGCAACATTTACTGCTGTCACAAGAGCCACTGAAGGTCATGTAGGATTTGTTCATCAGCTTTGTTGACGATGACAATGTTCTGATGTCGGGGGGTGAGTGACAAGCACCGTTTCCAGCAGTCACTGAGGGTGTCTTTCAAAGCAAGCTGCCAAGGCGGTTGTCCAGCAAGTATGAACTTTTGTTGTTGCCTTGGTTTTCCATTTTTAATGAAGAGTTTCAGGAGTCAGATCACTTCCCCTATTGTTTCAGTTGCCAGAACAGACTTAATGAGCTCTCAATTTCTTCTATTGACATTGTGTTTTAATCCTTGAGGGCTGCTTCAGAGTCAAAGCTCAAAGATCAAACCCAGACGGAAACATGTCATCAGATACCACGGTTTCTTATGAGGCTGCCCGTTTTTCCGTGATAATTGTCCTGATAGACTATCTCAGGCTCTCACTTCTGTTACAGTCATTTGAATCAGCTCTTGGCATAAATCATTCTTTGAGTTACAGAGTTGCAGAGAATGTGTAGTGTTTCCTGAATAAATTACAGCAACAGAGTCTTGAAGTTGTGCCACGCGGCTTTGTAGCTCAAGAAAACAACCCCCTGCTTGAATAGACACTGGGAGGTGTTTTTGTAACAAGAGGTTTTTAATGAGCTCAGTCACTGTTTTAATTGCTTCTGAAAAACATGATAGGGTGTGAAGGAGATTATCAGGTGCGGTGCTGGTGATGAGCAGCACGGTGTTCAGCTAGCAGCCAGTTACCAGTGGTGTCCCTAAGGGCTTGACAGTGGGTCTGTGCACTGGAGAAACCCAGCTGCACCCTGGGCTGTAATAGGAAAAGGGAAGCCAGCAAGTGGAGCACAGCAGTTCTTTTTCTTTGGTCTGTGCTTGTAAGGCCACATCTGGAGTACTATGTTCAGTGTGGATTCCCTCATCTCAAGGAAAGCATTGCCTTACTGGCGGCAGTGCCGTGAAGAGCCACCAGGATGTTCAAGGGCAGGAACGTCTGCCTGTGAGGAAAGGCTGAGGGGGAGAGGGCTTCGTTAGCCTGCAGGAAAGAGAACTTCACGGGGATCCTACTGCTGTCTACAGCTACCTAATGGCAGAGCATATAGCCAGGGTAAGCCAGACTCTTCAGGTTGCATAGGAGAACCAGGTACCTGTGACCAAGATCGGGAAACTGGGGGCCCAACACTAACGGTGATGGAGGAGTCTCTTTCTTTCAATGGGGCTTGCCACTCTCTGTCCATAAAATGGATTAACCTTGATCCGTGCTGTCACACTGTCAGAGGGACAGGAGCGAGCATGTCTGCTGTGTCTCCTCAGGAGCAGAATCACAGAATCACAGAATGGTTGAGGCTGGAAGGGACCTCTCGAGATCATCTAGTCCAACCCCCCTGCTCAAGCAGGGACACCTAGAGCACGGGGCACAGCGTCACATCCAGTGGCCATCGTGGCCACAGGGGCATATTGCTGCCTCATGGTTGTCAACCAGGACTCCACTGAATCCTACAGCTGCCTCCGATACTTGGGCAGGGCATTGACTACCACAGAAAGGCTATTTTCTGAGCCAAAAGGTATCTTTGGTGGCCTTGTCATTAAAATATCAGCTATGTATCATCTTGTAATATTCTTATGGTCTGCAGGTGGGATTTTGCAGGTTCTGATGATCTAGGAAGTTCTAATCTAGCAATAGTCCTAGGAAGCTTCTTAAAGCTGACCTGTTACACAAGGACAGATTTAAATGCATTTCCCCTGTGACCTCTAATTTCAATTTTCACAGTTTACACAAAGCAGTGCCCCTGAAGGTGCAGCTGAACTCAAGTGGAAAAAAAATCCGCTATACTGTTGTATTTGTGGCAGGACAGGATAGCACCAATGTAAACATTGGTTAGAAATAGAAATCCTGCAAGAATGCTGAGCCGAGTTACAATCCATCCCTCCTTACTCAGGTTAAAGGAAAGTAGGTGGGCTATTTGCACATGGTTCCCATTCCTGACACTACGTGTGCCGAGACCAGTAGATTCACTGAAATGAGAAGTGGTTTCTCTTTGCTAAAGAAGGGGGGATAGAAGACCTCATCCAGGAATATACTGTGCATACAGAGGCTGTTAAAGCAGGAGCTGATACCTTCTACCTCTTGGAAGGGATTTGGCACCTCATTGCTCGTGCTGTTCAGTGAGCTCAGAGGCCATGAAACTCTCAGGCTCTGAATGTCAGGTAGCAATAGTATGGCCCACATAGTGCCGTATCAGGCTTTCCAAAGTTACGGTTAAAATATCATCCAAAGACTACCTCATCTTTACTGCGGGAGTTCATTTATTTTGGCATGTGGCTGGATTTACCACTATGATCCTTAAATTTTTTTCTGAACTACCTACCAGAACTACTGACCTTCCCTGCTTCCCACCCCAAACGTGCTCTGTTCAATAGTACTGTGGTTCCTGCCACCAGCAGCTTATGCCCTTTGGTTCTGATTCGGGAATTCTTATGGTTGCTGGGTATTCTTCAAAACGGGCTCAAAAAGAGGCAACTTCTAAAAGTTAAAAAAAAAAAAAAAAAAAAAAAAAAGTTTTTTTTTTAAAAAAAGGGGAAAGAAATGTTTCTTGGGAGGAGATAATGTTAAAATGGAAACATCGGGAGGACGTTCAAGCGGAACATCTTTTATACAAACCTTGGCAAAACAGCAGGACTTACAGAGCAGAAACCAATGGTAAAGAAAGAGCATTTCTGGAAACAGTATTAGTAGTTACCTCATTACTCATTTCACAAGGAGAATCTTGCTATCTAAGGCTCGCTGTAATGTGCAAATATTAACTTCTTTATTCACAGTAACAGTGATACCAGTGAGCATTACTAAATCTGCCAAGTAAATTGATTATATACACTGAGTTATACAGTAACTGCTTTGGGTAGGAACAGAACTTGAGCAAAAGACTTGGGAGTCGATTCTGGACTTCCTCTTTCAGACAAGGAAACTGATGAATGAAAAATGATGCGATAGGGTTATTTCCAAAATGCTCAGAATAATTTAGTTTAAAACATTTTTAGATTTGATCTATTAGACTGAAGAAATTTTCTGCATTAGTTTTGTCTTTAGAAGGTCAGTTTCTTTGTCCAGAGATAAAATAGTCTGGGGCAAGAGAGACCAAAATGCTTTTCCTGAATGTTTATATATTGTAATGGTGCGGCACCTACTAGTGTGTTGTCACCCACAGTCACCTGTAGTCGCCTTCTTGGCACTGGAGTTTGTTTTCCCTTAATAATTTATCAGTATCTTAAGTGATCTTGTTTGTTTGTTTGTTTGTTTTTTGTTTTGGATGTTTTGTATTAGGTCCCATTGCTCTAAACACTTTTCACCTGCATTTTGCTTCTAAAGGGTACTTCTAACACCCTTTTTAATTTTTTCATCATCCACCCAGATCTCTCTTTTGATCTCTCAAAGGGCTTGGGAAATTTTTAGCAATTTTGAATTCATTTTTTGAATTTCTTCTTCTGCCTTATCATTCTGTCTCCATTCTGATATCCAACCACTTGGTAGCATCATTGTTGCTTCGTGTTTCCTAGCTAGAAAACCTCCATGCTGTCAGCTACTCCAGAATGTTCTGGAACTCCATCCATCACAGCTGAGGAGAAAGCAGCATTTTCTGGTCTTAGGCGTGCTTCTCAGATTTTTCTGTTAGCTTACAATTGGCGTCACAGAAATTTTCTGCTGTACTTTTCTTTGGCAAGTGCAATAAAAAATATCAGTCAAGGGAACAATAAGAAATAGTACCATAATTCTCAGTCTTCTAGAGGGAGGAAAAAAAAAAAAGAATTTAAAGAATTTATTAGGAAATAAATATTAGTAAAAGTGAACTTGTATGATAGTATTAGTAAATTACTGGCTATTGGTCATGAATTTGGCAATATGGACTTTATGTGCCACTAGCAGAAACAGTACAGTGGTTTGAAGTAATGTTGACACCACTCATGGTCAGTTTTGTCTGGAAGCCCATGTTGACTGTACATCTTGGTGTGTGTTTTTTGTATCAGCTAAGGCAGCTGTTGCTTCTGGTAGGGTTGGCCAAGCAAATTGGATGAGGAGCTTCATTCTGTGCGTTCCCCTCCTGGGAAGCATCTTCTGGAGGCTGCTGCCTGATGGATTGGTCCAGTGATCATATCTTACAGGGTGTACTGTCATCTTATCAGTGGCAGTTTGGCAGTTTTCTTTGACACAATTTCATGAATATTGGAAACGTTAAAGGAAACCACATTTAGAGAGAGCTAAGCATAAGTCAGCAGTACTTTTGAACAGTAGGAGCTGTTTTTACATAATGGTCTTCGCTGAGCAAATTTCTGTTTGAACACAATGCAGCTTTGAAATGCTGCAGAGGCTTCTCGGAGCAGGAAGGGGGGCATCCTGTTGAAGGATGCGTGGTGGATATTTCATGGTCACTGTGCCTGGGGAAGATGCTTTTAATTTTACGATTGCTGTTGCTTTAGCTCTTTTTAATGTTAATCAGACACAAAGCAGGTGCTGCACAGTGTTGATGAAACACGGAGCCTTTCGTCTTTCTCGACCCACGTTCGCTGTTATGACTATAATCAAAATTGTGCTGACTAGCGTCAAATGTGTTGTGTATCATGTTTGCTGACTCCTCCATAGCCTGTCTGATTTCTGGAGGAAAGAAGGCCAGAGTGTGGAGAAAGAATACGGGAAACTTTCATGCTTGGTAAACTGGCATAAAGAAAATGGGAATAGAGACCTAAAACTTATCGGATGACTCTGCAGTGAACTGATGACAGAAACACTGCTGAGGGTTTTCTGGTTAGAAGTTTTTGCAAGCCATCCTCTGCTTCCTCGCTCAGTCAGTTTACCTGAGGTCAGGGTTGTTCTAGAGAGGCTTCTGGATTGGTTTCTCCTTAAAATTTCTCAAGCAACTGTTAACACGCTTCGTATAGGAGCTGGCTCAGGAGAGCTCTCCTGAATGTTCCACTTAGTAAGAGTGGAAGTGAACCTTTTGTGCAGCTCAGTTGCTAGCATCTTCCTCTAGACTGGACTGAGCATGCAACTAGGGCAGGTAACAAAGAAGTAAAACGGAACATTTGAACACTCACCGTCTCTAATGAATTACCTCAACTCTAATATGTGCTATCAGCCTCTGCAAGAAATTCTGATTCTTTTCCAGCTTGCTAATTTAAAGTACTGACCTTTAATGACTGGACACCTTAAATCCCTCTTTTGGGACTAACCCTTGCAAGGTTAATCCCTCTTCCCATCTGTAATGCTTTCTGGAGAGCTTCCAAGGCTACACAGGTGCACCGTGCAACTCATTTATCCAGAATCACCTTTTGGCTGGGAGTTGTTTACATCATCTGAGGTACTTAAGATTCATGCATTTTTTTGAATTTAATTATTTTCTCTTGCTCATGATCGTTAAAGTTGCAATGGACTATAACACAAAGTAAGAGGACATAGCTTAACTACAAAACTATTTAAGGAGCACGTAGGAATAGAAAGGAGCTTTCTGCTGAGTGACCTCTGTTGACTTGGGGTAAACACAGCTTGCTGCTGGTTGTCTACTTGGTTTTCAGTGTGTTGCAAAAGCCCTGTCAAGGCTGCTTTACTTGTTCCATTGCAGACCAACGTTGTGTGACCAGCGGTCTCTTGATGCCGTTATCCAACCAAGTTCAGTTATCACAGATGAGGAACATAAGCCATCTAAGAACTAGTTGCAAATTCTCCAGATTTGGTTCAGGTCTGTAAATTTGTTAAGGTTTATTTTAAATTTAGGGAAAAAAGAGCTCCTAGAACATATGAAAATATATTAGGCTAGGAAATAATGGCAGGAGTAAGACTTCTCCACTCGCAAATGACAGTGGTGGCTACTCTTGTCATACACATGGGTTTAAATACAAAACAGTTTTCAGTTGCACTAATTCTCTATATATGAAGTATAATGAAACTTAAGCAAAAACAAAACCCTGCTGCTGTTTGTTTTGCTTAGATATTGGCAAAGTTTGAAGCGTGCTTTTTCTTCCTCCGTTCATAGCTATTTCAATAAAGTGCAGACACAATTAACTAAGAATTACCCTGTCCCAGTTCATAAGTGAAAACAGGCATCTCTGAATGCTCTATTGTTAAGGTATGCACAGTATTAGCATAGTAGTGAAGGTAAAGTATAGAAGGTTTGTTTCTTGCTATGGAGTTATTTTCTGCAACCTTATTTTGGGGGAATGGAAGGGTTTTTTGTTTTGTTTTGTTTTTTTCTTTAGCAGGAAAAAAAAATTGCATTAGAAAAGACAACTAAAGTAAGTCCTAAAAGACTTTTGAGCACAGCATAGGCAACGTCAGCATCATTCACTTTTTTCCCCTGCCCTCTATTCTATTATACCCTCGCCTAAAATCACTGTTCTGTTTGAAAGGTAAAAATCAGTCTGGGCTACACACTGACAGAACCTGAGAGCAAGCAGAATATGAAAAAAAAAAAAAAAAACTTCAGGCATTGAAAATTACTTGTTTCATTATAGCTTGTGGTGTGGTGTTTTCGTGGTAGCCTTCATGTACCATCACTGACCAGTTACTCTGAGCCCCAAGTGGGACTCTTTCCACTTTAACAACATGTTAAAACGCATGGCCAGTACCTCAGATAACTACCTTTCGACTCCTTTCAGATCTGTGAATTGGCAGCTGAGGTGTGTCTTTGCTTAAACTTTTTCATGATGAAGCTCTTAGTTGAAGGAGAAGCCATTTCCTTGAGCCTTACCTTGAGGGGTGGTAGACTTTCTAAAGAGCTAGAAGATGCTGTGTTTTAAAATGCAATTTCTTTGTTCTCCTACTTAAAATATCTTTTGAATTTCCTGCATTACTTTTGTCTGGCTTTTCTTTTAGCAGTTTATTTTCTTATCACCATTATATCTGAAATGTGTATCTACTATATATATCGATATACTTCCTTAGAAGTTGCAGGTAATTTTTTTTTTTCCATGAGTGGTTAATTTGCATTAGTGAAAAATTATTTTTTCATTTAGTTAGTAGGAGGACAGAAGAACAAGGTACCTTCACTGCAAACTCACGGCAACTGCCGAAGTCTAGTCTCAAACCAGATGCTGTGCTGGAATAACATAGTGGAGAATCAGGCCCAAAATAATGATTGATTTTAATTTATTGTAAACATGGGATTTTTTTCCAAGCAGCAATTTTTTTGGATGGAAAGTACTCAGAATGTCAGAATTGACTCTAGCATTACAGCCATCCAAAACATTCATAATAAAATCCAAAGCAGCTCAAACGTACTTGGTTTTCAGTGTTTCATTATAAACCCTTAACTCAGCCAAGGTTAGCAAGCCTCTGAAAACCTGGCCAGAACCATGAGGGAACCTAAGAATGAGAGAATCTAGGTCAGTTGATTCTTTGTGGATGGAAACATGTAAGACTTGTCAGTTTTATGTGCTTTCAGCTTTTTAGTCAGGCAAAAATTCAAAGTTGAATTAAGTTCCACAAGAGCAATACAGCTAAAATGAGCAGCCTGCTTCACGCATCTTGCCCACGCAGCCCTCCTCATCTTCTGTGGTTTGGTTCAGGTTCCTGTGTCTTGTGATGGATACATGAAGAAGAGAACGATGCTCAGTGCTGCTGACTTGAAATCCTTGTCTTTGGCCTTTTCGGGCCAAATATTATTGCACAGCACATGGCAAATGGGGAAGAGAAGCAAAGGCAAATTTTCCAGGAGGAGAGGGCAAGGGGTTGGTCCCCACACTAGCACTGCTTCTTGTTTCAGCATGCATCCTCCAACATTGCAGGACTTGGGAGAAGAACGGCTTTCCTGAAGCTGAGAGTGATGTTCAATATGGCTTTGACTATATAAGCAGAGTGACCTAGCTAGGTACATGAGAAATAGGATGTTCTCCCAACATGGAGTTCTTATTTATCCCCACCTCGGTTTGTTTCTAGTTGGTATGGGAAAGACGGGAAGAATGTGCAGAAAATGTATATTTATCTCTGATCTGTTCAAAAGACTTGTTTCTAGCTGAGCTAGGGCAACATTTGATGTCATAAAACATACTGTTTGGTAGTGTTTATCATAGTCTTCATCTTCAAATCTTATGAATACATTAATGGGTAGGTAGGATTATGTTATGGTGACAGAATGGTTGAGGTTGGAATGGACTTCTTGAGCAGGTGTTTTGGACTAGGTGATCTTCAGCAGGATCACCTAGAGCACATTGCCAAGGACCCAGTCCAGGTGACTTTTGAATATCTCCAGCCGTCTTCACGGACCCCACAACCTCCCTGGGCAGCCTGTTCCAGCACTCTGTAACCAGCAAAAAGAGACACCTCTCTGTCTTGAGAAGCATCTCTCCAACTTGTGTTCCTTGGTGAACTCTGCTAGCTAGAGGGCTCCAACTAGAGTTTATGCCACTAAACACAATCTGTGGAGCTCTGCCTTTAAGCAACTTTTCAGTCCACCTCCTTTAGCCCATACTTCCTTAGCTTGCCTAGGAGGATGCTGTGGGAAGGATGCTTGCTGAAGTCAAGGGAAACAAGAGTCACTGCTCTCCCTTCATCTCTCCAGACAGTTGTTGCATCGAGAACACTCTTTGGTTGATGGCCCAGTGCTGATAACCTGTTACCTCTTGAAGGGTGACTCAAAGCTGAAAAAACCCACTGTGGAAAATATAGATAGAATGGCAGCTGTTCATGTCTAACTCATACCTCTGGTCCCCTCTGGGTATGTCACCATAGCCAATTAATGCATACTGTTTGTCATATAGACATAGAGATGTTGCAGGCTAAGTCATCATCCTGTCCAGAAAGAAAATATTCAGTAACAATTTCATAGTTACAAGTGGTAAATCCTTCCTTCTTATTAGCGTGTACTGTAGCTACGTTGATTGAGAGAACTTATGAAGCTGCACAATCCCAAACATGATGATTATGAAAGTAGTCTTTCAGTGAGGTCTGTACTTAAAAGCCATCATCCCCTATCATAAGTCACCAGACTGGAAGACAACTCCAAGGATATCCAATTCTGTGCAGAATTACTTTGCTGCAGTGTTGATGCTAGAACATCTCTATGAATTGATCATGATTCACCAGCCATTTGGGGAGGGCCTGGATATGTTTTGAGTGATTGTTTTGGTACATCTGAAGCAGACTCCTCTTCAGTGCTTGTGTCAGAAGTAGTTGCTTACAGACTCCTAGTACAAAATCAATGTTTGGATAGAAATGGAGAAAGTAGGATTACAGGGTATATCGTGAAGGTAGTTCATCTGATCAGATGAATATCAATCATCTCCAAATGTAAAATCCTTTTTTATGCTTCCTATATATAGTGTGTATATAGAGAGAGAGGGAAAAGAGAGATACAGCGTTAGAAAAGCAAAGTATAAGACCTGAGAAGTTACTGAAACAGCAGTTGGTATCTCTGGTCTGGTTCTCAGTGCGTTAGGAGCTCATGCAATAACTGCAGGAATGTGTGGAATAAAAATCCGTATCTGTAGGCAAATTATAAAGAGAAGAGTATCCTCCATCTGCTTTACTTGAATACCAGTTTACCACTTAAAACAGCTGCCCGCAGGCTCGAGTTCTGCTTGGTAAGGATTAAGATGGTTTTGGCAATTCCATTTACATACAATTGGGATTGATGCATGAAGCAAGAAATGAAGAGAAAAACGGCGGTAGAGACTTTCTTTCAGAAAGAAAGAAATGGGGCAAACCTTCACTTGGGTTTAAGCTTCCAGGAGGGGGTCACTTTGAGGTGGGGAGGCCTGGTGCACTCTGGTGCCCACGCGGGGCGCTTGGAGCCCCATGAGAGGCCCCGTGGTCAAGGAGCTGGGGATGGGGCTTGCCAGCCGCCGGTCTCGGGCCTCCTGCGGGGCCGCGCGCGTGAGGAGCCCTGGGAAGGGAGTCCTCATCGTCCTGCTATCGCTACAGGAACGGGGCGCTCTCTGCTTCAAATTCACCTCCAAAAGAGCATGAGTGGAGGGCTTCACATACCCCAAACTTTCCATTTATGGCTTAGTTACAGCAGCCCTAAATCTCATGAAGGGCAGAGCAGAAAACCTCGCTGGCCACTTAAAGATGTGTTTTGTTTACTCTGCCCCGCTTGTTTTGTTGGTTTTCTTCCTGGGAGGCGTAGGGGGGTCCCTGTTGGATTCAGGTGCTGTGGGCTCCCCCTTGTGGCTAACTCTGAGGAGAGGAAAGGAAATAACATTTCAGTGTTTTCACATTTTTATTTATATATTATTTTTTATGCACACA
>VZSV01000196.1:878629-979534 GCA_013398735.1 Nothocercus julius | reverse complement strand
AGTATCCAAAATTTTCATTCAGTTGAGTTAATGCAGTTAATGTTAAATTGCAGGAAAAGATTTCTGGAGTTTCTCTACATTTATGAGCATTCTTTGCCCTTTTTAGCAGCTTATCACAAATATTGTTATTGCTAATACAGATCCTGTAACTTAGGATATTCTGCTATCTGATACCTGTTTTTTAAGGGCTTAATGTTTACAAGTGGCTCTTAGTGGCCTGGCTTTTATTTATATAATATAAAAAATAAATATACACATATATATATAACAGCAATATGGTAGTCTTTGCTCTTGCTAGCACATGTTTCCCAGGCTGTTCCAAGGCACGTGTGATTAAACGTGGTCATCAGATATTAAATGAATAGATTACATTGTCTTTGTTCTTAAAAGGCAGGATTAAAAACATTTTGTTCATCTGTTTTTAAATGCGAAGCACAGTTGTCCCCATGACTGAAGAACTTCTATGGTTACAGAGAATTGTTAAATTTAAAGTTTCATTAGTTGTTCGGGGCATTTTAACCTTTTTTTTAAGTACCAATTAGTATATACTTAAATATTAAATAAGGAATAAAGAGTATCTCCCTGTTTTTTCAGAACTTGTTTAAAATACTTAGTAGAAACCTTAACAGGAGTCATTGCAGTTAGCCCAGGTTAGCGGTAGGCTTGATCCTAGGACTATTGGCTTAAAACAGTGAAGTCTGTGTCCTCTTTTATCTGTTATCTTCTGCAGTCAACAGAGAGAGAGATTTCCCTTAGGGCCACCTTAGATCAGAAGCCTTTCAGATCTACCTGAAGTTTCCCTAGGTCCATCTGAGCACTTGTTCACTTAACATGGTTGATTCAGTTTGACCCAGTGAGTGACAGCTATTAAGAATATATTCGAAATGTCTTGTCTCCTGAGACAAACATCAGCTGCCGGGAGCTGTGGAGTAGAGGAAGGTTTGGAATAGACAGTTACTCCTCTAGCATATTTAGGTTTAATGCTTTTCTGTTTCATCTATACCATAATACTACAGGTCTTAATGAGCAGGACATGTCCGTGGATACCAACATGAAAAACTCTATGACTTTGCCCAATACACAACTGCAGTAGAAACGTTTAATCAGCTTTTATTTTGATCTTTCCAAGTTTGGTAGTTGCGCCAGGGAAAGAAAGAGCGTCACCTCACTTTTTTTTAACACTTTGGTTTTCGCCTTACTGTCAACCAACATAGGGATCCAGCTGAAAATCGTGCATCTGGTTCCAGCTGGCCAGCATGCGTCTGGAGCAGAACCACTGCTCTGTCAGTCGTCTGATTGCCGAAAAAATTGATTCTCTAGGGGTTGTAGGAGACAACTGCTTAATGACTTTAAAGGGTTTTGGATGTGCATTTATTTGCAAAACAACTGGCAGTTGCTTAACCTCTACAGTCCTTACGGTCCGACACGTTTCTGCTTCTGAGAGTACACAGCAGCACAGCGTAAGCGTGACCAGGCTCGTTGAGATGCGCAGTAGCACTTTGGGCTGCTCACTGAGACCTCCTTCTCCGGCACGGAGCAAACCGTGTGTTCCTCCAGAGCACTGCTCCTGCAAGAGCACTGATACCAACCCCCTTCCTGGTGGGGGCTGCGCTGCCCTTTGGGGTCACGATGCCCTGACATGCTGATGTTCCCCGACTTCTTGGTCCAATTTAGGAAGCAAATGTAAAAAAAAATTAGAATATGCTCTTCTAGCTGTACTTGCCACCCACATATGAGTTGCTTTGAAATGTCTTCATGCTTCTTGTTGTTTTATGTCCTCAAAATTGGAATTAAGCATTTGAAAAAAAAACTCCTGGGTACCTTCCTTCAGGGAATGTATTTACATTTTATTCAAAAATGGAGCAAAGCTTAACTTTGAAGTCATATTTTTTTAATGGAATAATTTGTCTTTTTTACCACCGATTTTTCAGAGCCATGGGGTTTATTTTAGAAGTCCCTGGAATTAAGTAATTGGCATGACTGTATGTATTTTCAAAGGATAGGTGTTCATGCCTGACTTCTAAAAAAAGACTTAAATACATATTCCATAAGCAATATTAGAGTCATCACCTGGCCTTTTGATAGTGAAACTTGGCTTGGCAGTTAAATGGCTCGTCTGACATTGCAGAGTGGACTTTGTCATACCCGGACTAGAATGAATATTTCCGGCTCTTTCGCATGTGGTGATTAAACCATCAAAGTAAGTTCCGCAACCCTTGACCTTGGATACCTTCTCATGTCAGTATGTTCTTAATGTAGCAATCTGCTGGGCAACAGTAGAGAAACATCTGTTTTGTTTTCCATAATTTCGGCTTCACGACGCAATGCGTTTTTGTTGTTGCTGTGTTTTGTTTTGTTTTTCCCTCACGTGGCTTGGTTTTATTCTTTGGTACATGTAAGCACTGCGGTAAAGGAACAGTCTGGGACCTGGACATAGCATACACATCTTTCTGTTACGAGCCACAGTGCGCATGCCTTAATTTCACAGGTCAGGCCGTGTTGTGTTTTTTTTATTCCCTTCTCTTCTTGCTCCTCTGTGCAACCCTGACATTATTCTGCAAGCGATCCATTACTGAGCCTTTTCCGCTTGATGCAGAGCACAGCCCGGGCAGCTGTTACACATGGAATCAGCAGGGATGCCTTTCCCCCAGCCCCTTCCTGCAAAGAAAGTTGCCAGGTTGTTTCATAGCCATTTTTTTTTAAAAAAAAAAGTTTGTGTTCTTTTAACTACCTATAAGATTCTGGATCAGCGAAGTAATTTCCACATACAGATGATTCGTGGCTTCATAAATGGACCTACTTCTTTTTCCCTTCAGTTTTCTACAAGTAACTTAGCAAACGAAGCCGTAAATGGGTGACTGGCCAGCGACGTGCTCAGCCTCACCGTTGCCTCCGCAGTGCCTTTTGCTCAGCCGCTTTGGCTGCGTGGGGTCGTGCTGGCGGGGAACGGCCTTCGCGGCGCTCGTGCCGCCGGAGACGACTCCTGGCGCGCGTAACCGCCTGCAGCTTCAACGCAGGGCCGGCCGGGCCAGAGCAACGCGGTCCCGCCGCGCCGTGGAGCAGAGGAGCCCCTCGGACGGGGGGCAGCGCCAAGGCCGGCACTTTCCTTCCGACATGGGTGACTGCAGCCGTGTCCCGGGGTTGCTGGCTGCCCGAGTGGCTGCGTGCAGCAGTGCGGAGCTTGAGTCCTCCGCTGTCGTCTCGCTGAGGCTCCTATTCACTGCGGATAGATTTCAAAACACTGGTGCAGATCAGCTTGGTGTCTTGGGTATTATTACTAGTAGGGTTTCTGTTTTAGGGGAAGTCCAGTAATTGAATTTAACGGACCTTTGAAGAGCTTGGTCAGGTTAACGTTCCTCTTCCACGCCGTGAAAATGGAAGGGTCTCGGTGGAGTGTCAGTGACCTCCCTGCTTTTTGCCAGGACTCTCTATTAAGATCTAGCAAGAGATTGATGAGGGCCTGTATGAAAATAGCTTCATTTCAGCCAGTATTAGCCATAGGGGGAAAGGCTCTGCATTCGTTCTGAGAGTTGCTTTCGCAGTGAACTTGAAACGGATTTCAGCTGTCACGAGTGCATCTGCATCACCCCTTCCTCGCAACCCTAGCGCTCAGCAATTTCCCTGCAGGTGAGGGTGGATCGAAAGCGGGATAAAACAAAGCAAGAGAGCCAAGGAGAGCTGCAGCACTGGAGCATGTGCCCTGTTTAACAGGTTGCCCATTGCTCCCCAGTTGCACCCATGTCTTGATTTCCAAGTGTAACTCGTGGTGATTCCAAAAGAATCTCTTTAGAGATGGCACAGAAAGTCTTTGCAATTTCTGTAAATGTAGTTGCGTCACATGCCAGGCGGGACTTCCGTACGTGCATTTTGCCTCCCACATGGTCAGAAGCCACAGAACTTCCAGTCGTCTGAGATTTGCAACTCTCATTTACATGAGGGTGTCTTTTTTTTTGTGTGTGTGTGTTTCAAATCTCAGCTAGAAAATTGATGCAGGGAGAACACCTCAGCATTTAGTGAGCCGTTCCAGGTCTTTGTTAGACTTGATGTCTAAACTACACATCTTATTTTTAATAAGCATATCTACTGCAAATTCAAATGCTATACCTAGTTTTACCTTTCATAAAATAAACTGAGTAGTCCTCTGTGAAATTCATTTTTTCCTACTGGCATGTAAAGAAATGTTACCATGAACCTCCTCTTTAAAGTAAATATCTACAGCTGCTTACATTTCATAGCCTGGCAAAAAAAATTATAGTCTTTCTTATGATTCATCATTGATGTCTCTCCTATTTTTCCCTATTATTTCTGTTACGGACAGCAGAACAGTGTGATCTTCTAGCAGAGGTTGTGTTAGTGCCAAGTAGAAGCAGTACAATCTTCCTGCTTGATATTTCCTTATCCATGTACCAGACCACAACTCTGTTGTGGTTACTCACGGCAGATGGTAATACTGGATGGTGTGAGCTTTCCGTTGAACTATAGAGGATAGAAATCTAGTATCTTTGCAGTTGCCATTTTGGTTGAACAGAGGGTCTTCTGAATTGGAGTCTGTAACAGACACTCGTCTGCATCAAACAGAGACAGATATTTGTACTGCATCCCAAGTGCATTATATTCCTTGGGTATCAAAGGAAGCTTCTTAGGAGAGGCTATGCAGTTTGAAGCCTGATGAGGTTCACCTGTAACAGCAGCCACCTTGACTGGTGACAGAGGCTGAACTTTCGGAGTTGAAATCTGTATTTTTCTAGCACTTAAGTGACAGGCTCTGAAGCGAGCTGTGGTGTTCTCTGTGAAGTTGTGGAGGGATGGAAATAGTTGCATCCAATCGGAGATGGACTGCATGCCTTAGACTTCACACATGTCAGTTTATGTGGGCATTCGACGCCTCTATTTCCCAATTGAATGAATGCAGACTATTTTTTTTTTTTTTTAACATTTCTTTTAAAAATTCATGATTGCTCAGATCAAAAGTACCGGACTGGGCAGCTCCTTTGAATCTGCAGCACAGGGACTCTAGAGCAAAGGCCAACCCGGCCGCGCAGAGCAAAGCGGCTGGAGCTGGATCATTGGCAGCAGCTTGGCAGGACCTGGCCTGGGCGCGCAGAGACTTGCAGCGCTCTGAGGAACGGGCTGTATTTGTTTTGTTAGGTGGGAACTGCCTCCCCTGCTGTCGCGGTGCAGCCGGGTCTCTTCTCGGGTAGCTGGCTGCCACTTCGGTGCAGAAATTGGATGTCTGGAAATGTGGAACTCCTGAGCTTAGCTGTTAACAAGTGAAAGGAAATGCACGTATGAGAAAGGAAGAATTGGCAGCACATGTTCATTTTTCTGTCTGTAGACCAACAAATTGGGTGTTTTTGTTTTTGTAAAAAAGGTTAAGTGAAACCAAGTAGTCACATAATAGTGTTTGTTAAAATATATATTTATTGCCTCCTTGGGATAAGCCACATCTCCCTAAGGGATTTGAAATCTTTCCTACCACAGTCTTATTTGACAGTTAGTCACGCTTTGGCCATGGGCTGATCCGTATAGTTAGCAAAGAGCATCGCCAGTCTGGAGGACATCACTGATACTTGATGCCTTAATAAACAGTCTGGGTGCTGTGAAAGGCAGTATAAACAATAGAAATTTTTTCTAAATACAAGCATGGAAAATAACCCTCATTCCTTAAAGACCTTGTGCAGAATGAGTCATCAGCTCAAGTAAATCATACAGAGTTGAGGAGGGTCCGCCCGGCAGCGAGGAGCAGATGGACGTGGGGATGGAGAGCAATTGGGAAATGGCCCTTAGCAGGCAGGGGCAGGGATGGGGCAGGGAGCCGCGCTGAGCGCTGGCAGCCCCCCCGCTTTGCCGTGGGCAGCGTGCTCCGAGTTTGCAGGTTTGCGAGGAGAAGCTATTTATTGTATTTATTTTTTGGACTGAATCATATAGTTTGGGGAGGGGGCGGACAAGCTTTTGGACGTGGCAGCCCTTCTGCAGATGCCAAAGAGCTGCAGCAGTCTTCACAGCTCATTAGCAGACTAACAAGTGCGCGGAGCTCGGATGGGCTGCCTTGCTGCTGCCTCTGCTGGCAGCAGAGGTGGTTGGGATCCGCAGAGCCAACAGCAAAGGTGGACAGAGGCTGGGATCTGGGGGAAACAGCATGAGGTGAAACTCACTGGCCATGGATTGTGCAGGGACCGGGTGGGCCATGTGTGGGGAGGCTGCAAATAAACCCGAGAGCAGCACTTCTGTTGAGTCTGTTTATTTTATCTTCTAGCATCCAACAGAACCTGTATGGATTTTAATTCCCGGAAGCTGTTCTGAAAGGATTTTATAGATTTCTTTGAAGGGTCAGGACGGAGCGAAAATTATTTTTTGATGATTTTTTTTTTTTCCTTAAGCTCTCTCTCTGGTAACTGGATATTTCTGCCCTTTATCAATTCCAAGTTCACTCTAGTGTGTGCTGGCTGCTTGTTTTTACCCACATAGTTTCCTGCAGGCGTTTTCTCCACCAGCTGACACGCATTGCTTATTGGAATGAGCAGGCATAGGCTTCAGCCGTGTGTCTGATTTTTTTGTTAGGAGAGGAATTCACTGCTATGATTGTGGAAAGTTGTGGAAAAATTTTACCCCGAGCACCGTTCAGTTCCTTTTGGCTTGCTTAGTTTGAAAGCAGTACTAAATTTCTGATGTTGTGTGAATCGGCAAGTTGGAGGCCTGCTTAAATGCATAAGCAGAGGCTGGGGAAGGTTTGTGGGACACTTGCTTGAGGTTGGTGCAAGTTGTGGTTGCCCCTCAAGCCAGCCAAAAGCAAACTGGCTGCACATCCCTGCTTTGCCAGCCAGGAGTGAAGTGTTCAATCTGCTTCTTGTCTGCCATCATTTCCTTTGGGTTGTCTAGCAGACCATGCAATGGCTGTAGCTGTGCCCAGAGCAGTAAGATGTAAAAAGATGCTTATAATTCTACCCTGGTACATCCATGTTAATATGAGCAGACCCATGTCACCATGTTACAGCTTTTAGCACTTGAGTTCCAAACACTTGAGTTAGGAAGTTTCATCTACCCTGTTCATTAATATGACTTCTTTCTTAAGTCATATATATATGGATGTACTGTGAACTAATCTGAGTGATATCAAAGTATGCCACTGTGGAGTTGAAAAAACACACCAGTTACCATCCGCCCCCATGCTATTGGCCCCAAATTATATTTTTGCCTATATTCTATCCAGTTGCCTGTAGGTAAGTTATGGAGAGAACTCATCCAGCCACTCGCAGCTGGGGAGCTCCCACTGTGATGGTGTTTACTTGGCCAGTGGGCAATTGCCATTGCAGCCAGTGACTGCAGGCATGAGGATGCAACTAGAAGCAAAACCGCAGTGGAGTGAGAGTCATTTGGTACCTCTGCACAAGGCTACGCATGTAATTCCACCATGGCATCCAGTGGCAAAAACAGCAACAATAACCGTACCGCAGAACTGCCATTGAGGTTGCACTTCGGTTATTTCTCAGTCAGGAGAAAACAAATACACATCAGCCATTTAAAAAATTTTGTTTAAGTGTGTTTGGGAAGGCCATATACAAAATGGTACCCTGCTATTCAGCAAAATTCAAGTGCTATGTCTGCTGTAGTAAGTGTGATTGTTATATATATTTGACTAGCTCACAGTGCAAATACCCAAGTTGGCCTTAACAAATAGCTAGGGTTATGTAATCCCCCGTCTTTTGTTCATTCTTCTGGAGAATGGGGGAGGTAAATTATCACCGTTTGTGATAAATAGCAAATTAGGGCATTTCTTTATGGAGTGCTATATCAGATGTCCCTCATGGTGACCGAGGATGTGTTTCACCTCCTGTCAAGAACAGTAGTGGATACGGCCCAGGTGAGGCATGTCTTGTGCTGCATCAGAGCTGCAGGTAGAAGAGTAATTGAGTTAGATAACAGGTTTTTCAGCTCCAGACTCACTTGAAACATCAAGAACAGACAGCATCAGTCATCACCTGTTTGATGTAGTTGGGAGCAGCACACCCACTTTCTGACTCCCTCTTTTTCCTGATCATGCTGTGCATCAAATCAGTTCTATTGACCAAGAGAAGTTTTGCTAGGAGAAAAGATGCAACAGAGCCGCCTTCGCAGCACCAGATGACAGAAGGGCAACGACATGAGATAGGTGGCACTTGGCTCTGTCACCTCTCTGAGAAAGGTTGGTGAGATGTCCCCTCAGTAGCAGGATAAAATGTGATCTGATATCTTAAAGCCTCCCTCAGGAGTTAGATTCACAGACCTTTAGCTCTAAAAAAGGGCAACCAGCAATGGGATGTAGGCTGGTGCATCCTGAACCTTGGGAAAGAGCCTGGGAACCTTCAGACCTAGTTTTCCAGGACTCCTAAACCCCATTTTCTCATTAGATAACCAATAGGTTTTGGTGATTCTTGACTGTGGGATAGTGTTTATGCTGAACGTATGTCTGGTTTCAGTTAAAGCATTAAGAAAACATGTCCATGTTATCTGCTCAAAAAAGTTTGTACAGTGGACCCATTTATACGGCAGTAGAGTTTATCTGGAATAATGTGAAGCTTCACTCTGGAACATGTCCAGCAGTGTGGAACGTGTGCTCACTAAGGAAGACTGGGTTTAAGCATGGCATGAGTAATTTTTGTAGAGCGTTTTCTCTCTCCTGTTTTAATTCTGCTGGAGGAATTGTAACTTTATATACGTGTTTCAAGAAATAGAATTAAAATTTTATGAATACATTTTGATATATATATTTGTATAATTTTAATTCTCTTGTAATGAGTGTCATTTTCCGTGCAGTAACTTTCACTGTGGGAGCTTATTTTGTGTTGAAACGAGAAGGAGGCATATGGGGAGAAATATTACAAAGATTAAAAAAAAAAAGGCAGTAGAAGTGATTGCTTCTGACAGTCACCTGCACTGACCAAACAGCTGAACGCCTCTGTGAATAGCAGGGGTGGTGTCTGGAGTAGCTACATGGCAATAGTCCTTAGGTATTCCTCCCTCTATCCTACAGTGTTCTCATGCTATTCCTTTAAAAGATGTTCAGTTTGGAATAAGAGTGTACTGTTTCATGTATCTTACAAGTCTGCAGAGGCTGAGACTCGTTCAGAACCTATGCCTTCATCGTTTTTTTTTCCAACGTCTGCTTACTCTGTTTTTGGAAGCAAAGGGTAAGCACTGGAAATCGTTTGCTTGTAAGTGCTTCTCTGTTGCGGTTTCACTGTCATGAAGGCAGCAACTGTCCGTAGGTCTCTTCGGTTAATTCATGATTTGTCAGTTTGTGTTGTATTTTTTTCTTTCATACTTTATAGGTTCTTAGTTCTTGATCACTCTGTATGATCTAAGGTGCCTTAGTAGCATACACGACATTGTGGCTGTCGTACCTCACTTGCAGTACCTCATCAGTTCCTCGCTAGGAGGGGGGGCTGCTCTAATGTAAGAGGGTGGTGGGGAACGTTGCAGCTACCAGCACATCTGAGGACTGCTTTTGGCCTCTAAAAACTGGTCTCGTTTTGGCTGCGGGACGGCGCATCCCAGCGGGGGTTCGCCGATCCTCATCTTCTGGCATGTGAGCGGAGAGACTGCGGTGCTGAATTCCCAAAATGTGAGCGAGAGCCAGGCTCCGGAGAGGAGGCGCTCAGCTGCGAGAGTCATGCGGAGCGGTGACACGAGAGGATGCTCTTGGATCTCTGGAGCGTTCCAGCCATCCAGCGAATGAGGCAGCTCCACTTGGAGTCGTGTCAACCCAGTTGTCCGGGTGGAACCCTGTGAGTCTGGCTCAGCGTCGAAGAAAATACATCTCATAACTCCGTGCTCAGGCATGACAGGTTTGCAGCATCCAGAAGAGCAGAAATAAGCTGTTAATCACAGACAGCTGCTATTCTGGTCCTTGAGCTTAGACTGTGTTCTGCAAGTAGTGAGAAATACCCTGGAGCGTTTCACCTTGTCCGTCCCTCTGAGTTTGCGTTAATTTCTGCGGGATTATATCCTGGGAGAATACCTGCCTTCTATTCCTTGAAGTTCTGATTTTGGGGAACATCTCTACCTGCACATGTCGGGGAGGAGTGCCACTGGAGTTCCTCAAGTCTGAGCCATCTTTAGAGAACGTCTAAACCCGTGATGCCAATAAATTAATGGAAGAGGGGCGAAGGGCTGGGCATACACGTCCAGCTTGTCTAGAATCTCAAGTAATGGGTGGAGAAATCTTTCAAGAACTGGGAGGGTTTTTCCTTTCTGGAGATCAGGAAAGGGTTGGTTTGTGCCCACTGATGATAGTGTATGTCAGAGATTAACCCATCCATACATTACTGGGTATGCAGCTTTTGTCTGCTTTTAGAACTACGATGGCATTTAGAGAAAGAGAGTGCAATTGATTTGCAGTTTATTTCCCTCTAGAGATACAATATTCATTACAAGTCATTAATTTTTTTTTAGATAGCTGCTATAGCTGGCTGAAATATACATAAAAGCGTGATTTTATGAACTTATAAAAATCTGCATGTTTTATAGCCACCAGAAGTCTGCAGAAAAATTAAACTAAAATTTCCATAGGGTAAGTACTGAATTTAGGATGGGCTCTTGGATGTAACTATACTAAAATAATTCCACTTTGAATTCTATTGCACTTTTTTCCCAGCACTGTCAGAACAGGTGGTCAGGCAAAATTGCAGGAGATTGCAAATAAGCGTAATAAATAAATTACGCTTTCAAGAAATTACGCTTGCCCTTCTCTAGTTTGTGACAGCTTAAAGGAGTGCAAAGGTTGACCTTGCGTATGACCATCTGTTTCCCTTCAAGTATCTTTATCTTTTGGCAAAATTTTAAAGATGCACAATCCAACCATCAGTTTCCTAAGCAGTTTTACGCAGCAGTGAGCTTTGCAGGGACGGGGGATATTCATTTTTCTTTTGTAGCAATGCATAGCACGGCTAAATTCAGACTGCAGTGTGAATGACAAATTTCAGTGTTTTGATGCAGCAATGACAACTGTGTCTTTTCTGCCTGTGTTTTTTGACGTGCTCCCTGGCCAGGTTCTTCAGAACGGCCGAGCAGCCCTTGCAGTCTTTGCTCTGTCAAAGATGTGGTTGTAGCATCTCAAGCTAAGCACGAGGAAGTGGCGGCTCCCGAGTATCTGAGGACTGAGCTGGTCCCTGAAAGCTTGGCTTTGTGCAATTTCCAAACAGCCAAGAGCTCTTCCTTGTCTTTTCGGGAAAGGGATGTAAATAGCAAACAGCAAAAAGTTAATAATATGCTAATCTAGCATATAAAGTTTGTGGAGTCGCCTTTAAAATATGCTAAAGACATTATGGCTTGAGAAAGAAATCAGCATCTGGCAAATCAGGGGTTTGCACGTAAACAGGAATGGTGCTGTAAAACACAAAGTGGGCTCGCGGGAGAACGTGCATTGCGCGCGTTTGTGGGTTGCCACAATGGGAAAATGCCCTGGAGCACTTCTGGAAACTGCAATGAGGAGATCAGGAGTAAGAGCAGAGGATGGCAGTGTGGAAGGGTAGGGCAGAAAGCATTAGAGAAGCGAAACTCAGTGAGCCAAGCTGGAGATCTCTGGTCAGTTTATATCACAGTTACTTTCCTGCTCGCATTGGGCGGAATTTGGGCCCGGAATAGCACAAATGTGAAATTGCTTTTAACTCAGATTTCGGAATGGCTTCATGGCCAAATGGGTCGTGCACTTCTCATGTTAGTGAACTACGGAATTTGAAGAGTAAGCAAAGAGGAATGCTTTTTTTGGTCAAGAAAAATTTTCCTGGACAGAGAAGAGTGAAGGCATCAGTCCAGTTTCCAGCAGAATCTGACACTTTTATTAGCATTTTATTTTATCTTATTTAGAACATGAAATATTCCAAGAAGCAATTGGACAGACTGATTAAAAATGGAAAATGAAACACCTGATTTTGCTGGTAGAATCTGATTAAGAGTTATTGGTCTTATAATAAAATTTACTATTTGAGAGACGCTATTAAAGGTAAAATTGAATTTTTACTATAAAGTTTATATGATCGTGTTTATTAACGTTGTTTTCCCTAGAGGCATTTATATTTTGCTTAAGCAAAATATATAAAAAGTTAAATACGGGTCTGGCTGGGTTAAGATGGTTATGCGTTCGGGCCTTTCCTTTCCTCGTTATATGTTTATAAAGATCAAAAGTTTCTGTATTGGAGCGAAGGCCTGTGTTCAGGAAAATTTATACTCACACAAGAGTGAAAATGGAATATTTTTGCCCTTCTTTAATACAAACGGTGCTTTCAGAATGCAGTACAGTATGGATGTAAATTTTAGGAAAAAAGTTGCAAGGATAAATACTGAGTTCTAGCTTAGAAATGTTTTACGCTGGCATTGAGAAGGTCCTGTACAAATGTTTTAAAATAAAAAAAAAAAAGAGAGACTGTAATGATTAAATTATTTAAAGCAGATCTTGTCTATCATGAAAAGATTGAATCTTAATTCTTTGAAAGTAAGATAACCAACCCAATAAAATCTAAATTTTTAATAAAATCTAAATTCTTAGCCCTTTATAAGTTCATGAACTTTTTTAAATCACTATTTTAACTACTTTTAAAAAAAAGTCAACAAATTTAAATTTTTGCTCTCCCCAGCTTTAAATTCTTGATTATCTTTTTTCTTTTTTTTTTTTTTTTTTTTTNTAATATGACTTGGTAAAAGAAGTGGTTTGTTTGTTTGTTTGTTTTTCTTCCCATAGACAGGAGCAAATGTACTTTTCCTGACACTGCGTTGTGCTTTCCCTCCCACCACACAGGAGTGGCTTGTGTGTCCTGAATGCTGACAAAAGTGAAACCTTTTGCTAATAACTAAAATTCTAAGCACGTCTCTGTAAAGTCATATTAAAAAAAAAAAAAAGTGCCAACTAATGCTGCTGTGCAACGCTGTTTTCCTACTAAGACGCACATAGGAGATGCAAACTTTAAGAGTTTGGTGCTGGGGGAACAAGTGTTTTCAGTTAGAGGCAGCCAATTTGACTTAGCATGTATGTTAGACCACACACCTTTGGCTTTGTTTTCCTCTTCATTGTTTCTTAAAAGGAAAAGATTTTTTTTTCAGGATGAGGCTCCCTCCCTGCTCCCTTAAAAAAAAAAAAAAAAAAAAACTTCATAATTTGGCTTAACCCATAAATTGGTATGTTGAACTGTTAACAACATGTTTAATGCATTAGCCAGGAAGATGTCTGGTTTTCCTTCAGCAATTCGGTTTCTCCAGTCCGTTTTGTAATGTTTCCTTCCTGACTGTGCAAAGGTGACGGAGGCTATAAAAAGCCTATGAGGCTATAAAAAACCTGAGAAGATATAACAGTGATACAGATTGGATCACCTTTGGAGCTCTGCTCCTGGGGGAGTTTTAAGATGAGGCGCAGCTAATTTTCCTTTAGTCGTGTGTCTGTTACTCTCGGCAAGCTAGACCTGCGAGCAGAGAAGAGCTAGTCTTGAACGCCGAGGAGAAGAAGGGGTCCTGCAAGAGCTCATCTTGGGCTAGCGGCAGTCACAGCGCGGGACGTGGCCCCAGGAGAAGGTGTGGATACAGGGCAGAGCAGAGGAGCTTGTGGAAGGACATGGAGCTACCGGAGAGAGGACGGTAACGCAGTGACAGCGGTGGCGAGAGTCCGTATTTCTTTCGGGAGATGCTGCACTGCCGCGTTGTCCTCTGCAGTCCGTTCCCGGAAGCAGCTTAGGGAAGCACATGCAGGTGCATGTTCTGGAATAGAGGCCTCACAGGTGATAGCAATACGAAAAATGAGGAATACTGTGAAAAACTGCAAAAGATGAGGGCAATAGGCAGAAGTTCCTCTGAATCAGATTTTTTTCAGAATGTGTGCTAGTGATGTAGAGGAAAGTATGGGAATGAAAAGGTTGGGACCAAACAGAGCTTGGCTGACAAATGTGACAAACGTGAGGGCAGGCTCTTGTACGACCACGTCGGCTGGGTGGTTGAGGTGGTTGAGTTGTGAGGGTTTGCATGAGAGAAATGAGGGTTTTTCCCCTTCAGGAAATCTGTCTTTGCCTGCAAATTTGTCTGCAGAGAAGATGATGACAAATACTGTCACACTCCACATACACTTGTCCTGACAGCAGGACGGGTTATCTCCAGCTCAGCGGTCAAATGATATTTGCAATTCCTTCTCTGCGGCTGAGTTGACTTGGTTCCTGCTTGTGTTTGTTGTTGCTGTTGTTCGCTTGTTTGTTTTAATGCTCTTGCTTTGAAGTGAATTTTGAGATTATTTTGGCAGAGCGGTGCAGCGCTGGGCTGGCGCGAGGCCTGTAGGAGCCCTGGTGCTGAACCCCGCCACGCTGCGGGCGCTGGGCAGCCGGGGTTCACCAGGGCTCCCGGTTTAACATCCGGGTTGTTATTGATGTCACTGGAGTGAAATCCCCGGTGCCTTTTGTACCTGTTCCCCACAGGTGCTTGGTTCACTTCAGAAAGAATAATAAAGCTTTTAGATGGTGCCTGTTCCTTTTCAAATAGCCGAAAGCGAGTGTAGTTCTAAGCTCATTTATTTATTTATTTTACTTAGGAGAGTCTTCATTTTCTGGAACACAGATCATTTCAGCAACAGCAGTAACACTGAAAATAAATGTATAAAATATACAAAAAGAGAATGTGGTTTAACTCTCTGCATTAAGTGGTTGGTTATGCTGCTTTTCCTTAAGTCAGCTCCTCACCTTCCTCTTGGGCCCAAGCCCTTTCAGAGCACCTTGGTGGAGTTTCCTTGCTTTATCTCTCACAGATCCTTTGTGTTCTTGGCACGCCTGTTAAAATAAAGTTGGCGATAGAGCTGAGCCTAATTGCGCCAGTAAAGTTAGAGCCGCCCCGAAGGGCAGCACGCGCCATTCCCTCGATCGGCATCACCGAAAAGCAACTGCTCCCGCACGGAGTCGCGCTCACGTGGGTGAGATCCTGTATAGCTGTTACTCTTCATTTTACTCCTCGGAGATTCTAGATGGCTGGGAAAATACACTCCTTTCTTCTTTGGCTGAACTTTAATGAAAGGTAGTGTCAAATACCAACCGTTTTCTGCATGTTTTCGCCTTGCGGGGGAAAATGTCCCTTGCTTCCACTAGAAGGCACAGAAATGGATCAGAACTCTTCTGCATGATTTTTACAGATGTTCTTTGGCCGAAACTTAAAACCTAAACCGCAAAACTTGTGTCAACTTGAAGACCTTGAAATTCATTTGAAGTAACACTAGCCTGAGCTGCTGGCCAGTATGCAGATGCTGGCAACATTGCTTCCAGTTATTATTCTCCCTCTTTTCTGAACCTCAGAAAAGCTCTGATGTGTTTGTGAGAATACCAAGCAGAAATGTTTAGTTCATGTACCACTTCTCTATGCACACCATTCTTCTGAGTTAAACCACTAGGTGTTAACCTCGTTCTTCCTCCTGACCTCTGTGCTTTTGTCAGTGCCCATCTCCTGCCGTGTTTTTGTTACTCTTATCTTTAGGCTTCCCCACATTCACATCTGATGTTTGCCTGCCTAAGCAGTTAAATGCACATTATTTTTTAAATTCTAAATGTCAGATTGCCTGTTTGCAACCTCAGCTTTCCTTGACCCAGTTCACAGCCTGCTCTCTTGATTTAGGGCCCTCAGCAGTGGTTCACCACCGCTCGGCTCCAACTCTTCTTGTTAGGAAGTGCAAGGTCTTCAGTTGCCCCTCGCAGGAAGCCTCAAGGTTCTCGCACACAACTCGGTTTTAATCCTGTTTGCAATAGTCTATGGAGGAGATGGCAGCTCTCAGAGCACTGCAGGGTCATACATTTTCAGCCACCCGTTTATTGGAAGTGCTTATATGGCGTGATTATGTGATCTGAAAACATACATGGCTGGGGAAGGAGTGGGGCTTAATACAGTGAGGGAACTGAGTAACCTTACCTAGATCACTTAAGAGAATGTTGAGGAGTCTCTATCCTTCCTTTTACTGCAAGAACCAACTGTTAACGCTTCCTTTGTTTCCTATATTCAAAATCTTTGGCCTTGGGCAGTCTTCACCCTTGTCCTTTTGGCTGCGCAGTTGTGTTTAGGGCCTCTTCAGGTATGCTTATTAGAGCAGCGTCTAGAAATTCAGCTAGACTACATCCAAAACCTCTTGTTTGCCCCCATGCTCACTGATTCCTTTGAAGGACTCCACATACACCTCCGTTCTGGCAAGGCTGACGTGTGACTTCCCCTCCTAAGCCCTCACCTCGGTATCCCGGGTGTCACTAATTCTGTTCATGAATTTTCTGCTGCCTTCGGTGGTACAGACGTCAGGCTTGCCAAGTGGTGGTTCCTGCATCTCCCCTAGAGTTTGGTAGGTGTTGGTTTCCTGTTAGACATTTTCTAGTTGCTCGTACTAAGGCAGTTTTGTAACAAAACCATATACTGTAGAAATCTGTTTCTTGTCCGAGTCTTCTACAGCTCTTGGGTAGATATCATCTGGTCCTGGCAATTTATTTTTATTTATTTTTTTTTCTAACACTTCAGTTCAAGCAAGCTATATATATATTTTATATATATATTTTATATATATATATTCATTATATATATTTATATATATATATTCTAGCAAGCCGCTCAAGTTATCTCTAGGGACATGCACCAAGACTAACCCTAAGTTGATCATTGGTTATGTATGTGTATTTAGAATTACTGTCCTAGTGTGGTATTATCAGTGATCTGCCAGCAATGGCCCCTTGTGCAGCACAGGAAACACTCACCTTCAGGCCTTTTTAGAGGTCAGTGTGGAGCTCTCGGGTTTAATGCTGCATTTTTCTGCGCTCTGTCGTCTCTGCTGAGATCAAATTAACTGTAGAATAAGGAAGAAGCAGATAGGCCAGCAGGAGCTGGCTTTTGAGGCAGGATTTGGGAGAGAGACCAAGAAACAAGTACTTGATTGGAATGACACATTGAACATCCCTTGCAACTAAGGGATGTTTGCCTGTTTGCCCTTGTGTGCTGCATCTGATTGGACTGATTACTCTGTTGCAAATCAGGTACATAATGCTTGCTTTATTTCATTGGGATTTTCCTTGGTATGGTAAGCTTTTCTAGTAAGATGTACTTTGTCCTTATTCCTTTGTACTTCCAGCTGGTGTGTAATTTAAAAACAAAGTATTACAGCTGTTTGTTAATACTTTCTTCTGCTTGAGGCTTCTGCCTGCGGAGGTTTTGGTAGCCAGCTCACAAGTAACCCTAGTTTTCCCATGTTTTGACCTCCTTTGTATTCCAGGTTCTCTGAGCTCTCAAAGCAGAGCTTTGCAGTAAGGGATAATAGGTGTTTTGACTGAAAGGCCAGTTCGTACAACCCAGTAACAGGGTAGCTCCTCTGCTCTTTGTGGGTGGAACTTGCATACCTTGTGCTCCCAAGCTAGATAGCTTAAAAGCTGCAGGAGATGCTGGTCCCCATGCTGTGCCGTGCAGCAAGAGTGTTTAAAGCAGTATCAGTGGGACCGGTTCCAGAATAGTCTCTGCAGCACAAAAGACCTACTGTGAGCCAGATCTGTGTCCAAGATGTATTCACATTATGCAAGTATTTCCTGTTCAAGATGACTATTAATCAAACCAGACAGCTCTCTTACAGCAAAAGCTTTCTATAAAATTCATGTTTAGGACAGGGCATAAAGTTACTCCATAAAAACAGTTGTTGACGGTTTAAGAAAAGAAAAAAAAAACAGAAAACACTACACAAATTGAGAATCTGGGAGCAGAAAGACTGCTTCTGGAAAGTAGAATGCCATTTAGTTCTTGCATGATCTCATCTTCATGCTTTTAGGATTACTGTTTCATATTTCCACTGAAAGGAGACTGTGCCCATTTAGCTTTGAAAGCAGCAGCTACAAAAAGGGGAAGTTGTGCTATTGTTTCAGAGGTGCCTCGTGAGACTGTGAGGTACGAAGATCAAGCCATTTATTATAATCTGAAAGACTGTCGCAAGGTCCTATTACAAGCATCTCTGCTAAATTTGCAAGCTGTATTAAGCAGTGTCACTGGTTTTATAATGGGCAGAATGCACGTTCAGCCTGAAAAAAATGCTTTCCTGTTTTCCAAGTAAAACTTTGTATTTTGGTGAGCGAGGAGGGTCCTTTAGGTGATGGGCAGCTGCCACATGGAGAACAAAACAAAACAACCCCTGATCTTTGCACAAAGCTTTTCCTTGTCAGTGGTTAAGTCCCATATGTAAGAAATGTAATTCACCTCTGAAGGATCTTTCTGTTACGCTTTGTCAAAGAAGACAACTGCAGCTTTCCTGAAGCCTTTTTTGTGCTCCGGGCAGCTCGCCTTTTTCTTTCCCATTAAATATACGATTTTTAAAAGGGTCGTTCTTGGGTGTTGCCTCATGTAGCAAAGGGTGTGGGATGCAAATTTGGGAGAAGACAGAAGAGCAGCTTTCTAGCGGGTAAGTAGTCTGTTGGCTGCAGGCCACAGAGCTCTTGAGGTCCAAACTCTCCACTTGCTGGAGTTACAGAAATGACATAGCCGGTGGCTTGGGTGGTGTTTCTGAGATGATTAATGGAAATCCATTTATGATACGTGTTTGGCACTTGACAACTCACTGGGAAGCATAGTCAGACAGCAAGGTACACTGGACAGGTAGTTTGAATACAAACCTCAAATGTCATGTAATAAAATTTAAAGAGGTGTATGATCTGTTCCTCCAAACAGCTCCCTTGCTAAGCTTTCATTTGAACTGGAACAAGGCTTTATCTCGCCTACCCACCCCCAATAATTATAATAGAGATTTTGTCTCATTAAGCGAACTTCAAATGGAGCCCACCATCAAATAAAAACACAAACATTTTGTTTTGCTTTGGACAAGGGAGGCAGGGAGGCATTTAAAATACAGGAGACAGACAAACAGCCTTTCTAAACAAAGGCTAATTGCTGTCATAAATGTGGGTCCTCATAATTTAAGAGCAATAGTTTATATACTCGGTAAGTCTTATAAACAGCGAGGGGAGACAGGGCCATGGCTGTGTCCAATAAAAGACCCAACGCAACAAGGCCCTGGCTTGTCGATTTGTGTATTTTGTGAACCTCCGCCAAGTTCAGTTGCAGTGCTTTGCTCAGCGTGTTTATAGCAGCATGAAGGAAAGTGCTTTGGGAATTTGTCCGGAGCGAGTTGTGCTAGTGGCTGTTATTTCCAGGAACAGGCGCGCTGTCCTGTGGATGCCAGATTGCGCCGTTACCTTATGTGCCGCGTGATAGTCTGGGTTCTGCAGGTGTAAGGCTCATCTGCAAAAGTTAAATTGAGTGCATGTTTATAGCACAACATAAAGTACTAACATGAATGTCACGTACTAGCTGGATAGTAGAAACAAGCAGTAAAAGATACAAATTTGTATTCTTTATATTCTCAGCACAGGCCCCTGGCACTAGGTGACTGCACATTTTGAGGCAGGTTAATTTACCTGTTTTGATTTCTCAATGTTTTAAAAAGGTATTAAGTGTTTCTTAAGGTACCTTAAAAAGTTTAAGGGTTTTAAATATTAAGTTTAAAGTTTTGCAGGAGCTAATTAGTGAATGTTAAGAAGTCTTTCCCTTAAACAGGCTTTGTTATGATTATTGGCTCACTAGCAGAATCCTTATAGCATAAGGAGCATGGTGTATTTATCTGAGCATCATCACACAAGTTAACAAAACTGGAACTGAAAATCACCAGTGTTTCAAATAATTGAGTGTTGGGGCCAGTTAATACTGTGAAGTACTTGGCAGATGATGGATGTAATTTAGGTCCATGTCAGCTGGTTTTGAGAACATAGGTGTCTCAAAGAGCGCTGGGACTTCTTTATTCCTTGAATGTTACAAGGACCACCCAAATGGCTGCTGCAAAAAGAGTCTGCTGAGGCCTTTCGTGTGCTGTGACTGGCTATACACTCAAGTTGGAGAATGCCAGTGTGAGCGTCTTGGCAAGGTGCAGTAAGGCCAAGCTGCTGAGATGTCTTGTTCAGCTCTCAGAAGAAAATGGACAACTTATTTTCTCCAAGTGATGCATCTGTCTTTGAGGTCTGTTGCCCAAGATCCTCAGCAACATTAACTTGTGAAATTGTGCCTAGATGTTGAACCACGTGCTGGGAAAAATGTTAATGACATGGCTGAGGAATGTTGATGCAGTTTCTTTTGAAGATGTTTTGGTCAAGGTTGCTGAGACAGTGTTCAGAAATCCTCACTGGCTCTGAGTTTCTTCTGTGTGTGTTGGGTAGGAGGAATCCTCAGCTCAGTCCAACAAAATGTTGTCCAGTATTCATGTGATGAGTATGAATGATAGGTAATTATACCAAAGATGCTTGTTGACATCCTTGTCCCTTATATATGCGGGCACATACAATGCACATGAACACAAGGCACTTTCATGGGAGATCTCTCACTTGATGCAGCAATTTGAATTACTTCCTGAGGCTCTCAAGGGCAGCTCTGTGTCACCTTTAACAATTATGTAGCTCTATTAGTGCGAGTGTTGCAATAGGGCTTATTTTAAAATACACAGTTATGTATAAACTGAAGTTCTTAATCCAGTTTATATCCGTTAAAACTTAAGAATAAACTGCTAGCTTCGTCCTCTGGCTCCACTTGTCCTGATCTGTAGGAGGTTTTCAACATCACGTTGTGCAGGGGAGGTGTGGGTTTGGCATGCTAAGGTGATTGAAAGAAGTGGCAGTGCTTTTAGACCCTTGTATTGGAGCCGGGTCATTGCATATGGCATCCTTAGGAACCAGTGTATTTCCTGTAATTTAGAAATGTGTCCCCTTTCTGCACCATTTCTCCTTTAACTGTACCCAAGCCAGCTGTAGCCACTTGGGGCTCTGCACCATGCTCCGATTTCCCAGGGTTTCAAGTCCTGTTCCCCGTCAGTGCGTCCCCAGAGTGATTATCCCTACTGGTTGTAGCTCCCATGAGGACTAGATACTCACTGAGATGTTTAGGGTTCATCAGCCCTGTTCTTGCAGGACTCTGCTGAAGGCACTGGCGTGTTGATGACAGGAGAACTCAATGGAAGTGTCGTTAGGAACGTGGAAAAAGACAGTAGTGTCCCCCCATAGGTCCTTACAACTCCATGTAACACAATTCGCAGGAGAGTGAAAGGGGCAGTTGCCTGGCTGAGCTGCAAGGAGCTGCGCTAGGTGCACTGCAAGCTGTTTTCCAGAAGTGTAAATTTAGAATTAGATTATTTCAGGACCTTGGAATCTTTAAAGTTTTACAGCCAATATCTCTGTGCAGTCCTGCAGAAAAATGTCTCCCTTTTAAACAGAGCAGATGAAACCTGTAAGTGCCCTTGTAATGAAAAGGTATATCAAATTCTTGTCAGAAAAATAGCTGTGGCTTAACTGGTGGTATTCTTTTCAGCACAATAAGCTAAATTTAACACAGCTTAAAAACAGTCATTCCCAATGTGCATCTGCTTTTTTTTTTTTTTTTTTTTATGCGTTTTGGTTTTGGGGTGTTTTTTTACAGTTCTGTTAAGAAAGTTTCCTATGCCATTTGACACTTGCCGTGAAGGTCATTTCTTGAACCTAAATATTTTCAGTCAAGAAATAAGAAAGAGGATAAAGCTAATAGGGCAAAATCTATTTCTATTGAATTTGAGTGATTAAAATATCCTCTTAGACACTTTTCTCAGTCAAAATATTTGACTTAACTTATCTATTTTTCTTTCGTTTGGTTTTCTAGTCACACAGGTTTATATTTTTCAGCTTTCTCTGGAACATGTTGTTGTAAGTGAAGGGTAACCGTTCCTTGCAGTCATGGCACTTCTGTGCCTTTTAGTAGTTTGTAATAAAACTGGGAGATGTCATTTCATTTCTGGCCAACTAATTTTGGTAGTCTGCCTATAGATGTAGCTAAATATAGCTATATTTGGAAATATGTGTACATATATGTGTAGAGAGAGAGACACTTTGATTATAGCACAGTTCTTATTCCTTGTCAGAAGACCCAGGATCCAAGTCAGCTGTTTCCTCCCCAAGGTTTCTTCTTCCTGCTACAAACTGTCATGCTTCATGTGCACTTCTTTTCAGGTTGACTTTTTTGCTTCAAAAATCTCAGTGTAGTTCTCTTGTTGCTGATTAAAAGGGCTGATGGCTGTTGTCATCTGCAAGATGACTGGTTGAGGGCTGTTGATTGATGATCTTCCCTTGAACATGGCCAGTTTAGGACAAACTCCCTTGAGTTTTATTTGTCACACGCGCACATGAGAGCATCCATATACCTCTTTTAGAAGGTGGTGTTGACCAGGCTGCTTGCCAAGGCTGAGCCTTGCAGTCCCCCCAACATCTTGCGCTCCTAGGTTTCATTTTGCCATTACAGGCAACCTCATGCTCCATGGGCAGGAGGAGGAAGCATGCATGCCACCCAGGCCTCTGCGCATCGCAGGGCTGCTAAATGCAGTTTCCTAAATGCAGTGATGGAATTGCTCCATATTCTTGGCATCTGGAGGTTTTCACTAAACAAAAATCTAAATCCTATTTAAGGATTAAGTAACCTTTACAGGCTGGTAACCATTCTGCAGTGTACTGCAGGTAGACAAGGCTTTTCCGTCTCAGAGCTATAAATGTATTTTCCTGAATGGTGTATAATAGCAGTTGTTATCACTGCCTTGTGTGTGGCTTCGATGTCCTGTAAATGAAATCAGAGTGAAGGAATGAGGAAATGTTGCAAAACTTTTATTTTATAATTGCATAATTGTAGCTTAAAGGACTAGTATTAGCCACCTTGTCTCATGGCTTAATTCAGCATTTCTCATTCTAACTGAGTATTATGTTACTATACATGGTATGTACTGTAAATAATCCCAAACCTAGCATTAGTGGAATGTAGTCCAGCCTAACGAAACGAGGGGAATACTTTTCAGGCAATCAGTGATATTAGTAGGAAAAGGCTCTGGCTACAGATAGAGTCTGAGCCACCTCTGCAGCGTTTCAGGTCCTGTTGGGTGAGGGGAGTTCTGATGCTGAGGGTCCTTTGCTACTCTGAACTCACACCAACCCATGTAGTGCACATCAGTCTTCACATCATGAGGTACTGGCATAACACAGTATCAGCCATCCAGGGATTTGGGAAACGTGGAAGCCGTTGCAGGTCTCTCAAATATTTCCCTACACAAATTCTTTTTGCCTCCTTTTTGGGAGCATTGAAAATGCAACTTTATTATTTCTCTTTATTGGCTGTACTTCGTGTTCCCAAATTATTATTAAAATAAACATTTTTTTAATTTAATTTCTTCTTTGTGTAAGTATTTTGCTTCAATTCTTGTGCAGATGAACTCATTACCATAACTTGTCCCTCTGAGAGCTTGGTACCTACTGGAACAGGTGCACTGTGTTAAATCTCTCCTGTAGCAGCTGACAGTCATTATGTGTACCTTAATTTGTATTACATAACCTCTAAACTCAGCCCTGTCTTCCTTTTGTTGCTTAAATCTGATGGCAGTACCCATTTGAGACGCAGTTTTGCTCTCAGTACCTTACCAGAGCATACTTTCCCACCTGCGTTTTGTTGTCAGCTAGTCTAGCTTATGAAGCTGGGCTTAAGAGGAAAAGAGAAGGTCAAGGTGAAAGGGGGCTAGGACTTCAGGTCACATCAATCACATTAGGACAGGGAACCATCTCTATAATGTGAATTGTGAGTACAGCATCTGCAAAAACTTGTACTGAAGTGATGCAGGGCCCTTGCACGGGCATTGCTTCCTAGCACAAAATGTGCATCTGTGCCAACTCAATGGAAAATAGTGGCACAGCTTCACTGATGAAGATAAGCATTGATTACACACTGTTGCACTTCTTACTTTTCTGGCCCCCTGCCCGCCCATGCCAAATTCATTCAATGGATTTTGTTTGTTTTAGAAAGGCAAGGATGACTGAAGAATCAAGTCTTGTTAGTGATAAGGGGTGGGAAAGTTCTTACATCATCTTTCCTAAACAGCATCTTAAAGCAGGACTTTTTTCATCGATGAATTCTTCTGTTTTTTTTTTTTTTAATCTTGCTGCTTCTTAAAGAGCTCTAGATGTCAGTGCCAACCTCTCTTCTAGAAAGACTATGCCGTGACCTCACTGTGTACTCAGAGATAAGTTTCTACTCTCAAGTGTGGCCTCTTAGTCTCAAACTTTGCTGCTGCTCCTCCTTCTTACGTCCCTTCTCAAGTACAGTGACCTTTCATCACTTCTGACTTTTGCCTGCATACCTTGGGGGCAATGCTACACAGCAGCAGATCCTTTTCAATCTTCATCCGTGCAAGTCAAGGTTATTTAACCTTTTCACTTAGTGTTTGTGAGCTAGCACATATATTACACACACATGCGATGGAAGTATTTCCATCAATTTTAGATTTGCTTTAATATAGTTACAATTTTTTTTACTCTTGCAAAAGCTGAATCAAAAGAGGCTTGAGGGTTCAGTTGGATTAGAAATGGCTGAAAAAACAGAGGTTTTTTGTTTGTTTATTATTCATTTTGTTAGTTTCTACCCAAAGGTCACTACCTTTATGTTCAAGTAAATAATAGAAACCTGATGTTATATGTCAGATGTTGAGAGGCAGTTTTCAGGGTAGACTGTTTTTTCCAGTGAATTGCCCATGTTTCTACAGTTAGTTTGGGGGAAAATCTCAGGAAGAGGGGAAAGCATTGCAGAACAAGTGTCCTCTGGCTCATTCTCACAAATGGCTGTGTTACCAGCTGGTAATTTTTGCTTGCTTGCTGGTGCTGTAGTATATACTAATAACAGAGAGCATTTAGTCTCTCAGCCGCAAAAGACATTTTTGAATAGGAAGATCAGGTGCCGGCTGAGTTGGAGCTCAAGGAGTTAGTGTAATGAAAACCCAAGCTCTGCAAGACCCCTGTGGTGGGAGATCACTGAGCGATACCCAGGACCGTAGCACTAAGGCTCATACATTACCAGTTTGAAAGTGATGCAGCTCCTATGAAGAGATTATGAAGTATTAAAGTTACTTCATGTGGACCCCTTTCTTCTTTGGCTTTCCAGAGAAAAGGAGCTTTTTGTAGTACTCAGCTGCCAGAGCTGTCTTGATCTCAAGTGCTTCTGATTCTGTGTCCTTAAGATACTCCATGGAGTAAGATACTCTTACTCCGTAAGATAACTTCATTAGCTGGGGGTGTATTAAATCTGAAGGCAAATGTGGAACTCTGCATAGAGCTGGACGTCAGGGATAGTGTTTGGTACAAATATGTTAAGATAAAAATAAGAGCCTGAGGGATTTGGGTAGTGCTCATTTTCAGAATTCTTGTTTTGAATAATAATAATTTCAGTGGTTCTTTAGAAGTAGACAGCACAACTTTTTTTCCTCACGTATTTGTTTTGATTTCATCAAATCACAACATAAAAGTCAGTGAATAGTTATGCTTGTCTCATTTCAGTAAATTGAAATCTCAATAAATTGAAATGGAATAATTGCAGTCGGTTTAAATTTTATGAAAAATGAGGCAATTATTTATCGTGGCTTCCAGTAGACTGGAAGTTATTGAAATTGCCATAAATACAGAGTGCTGAATTCTTGATTTATTTACATGTGCATACATCTGATACCCCTCAAGTGTCAGAGTACCATATGCTGTCGCGTATAAATAGCAATCTGCAATGTATGCATTGCAAGGCGCAGACACAGCACGTGGGAACTCAGACGACAGGGCTGGGCTTTGGAGAAGGGTTAATGCCCTGCTCTTGCAGTCGCAAGCACCATCTGTTTTGACACAGTCTGGGACCGCCTCACGCTGGCAGTTGTGAAGCCACGTGATTTACTGCGGTTGGGACTGAGCCAGTTACATTTTCAAGTAGGATGAAGCAACTAGTGGCCATGTCTCTTTCCCAGCCTGACTTCTTGGTTTCCCATGAACTAAATTATAGTCTTGTGGTTTGGTGTTGTTCTTTTTACATGTTTGGGAGAAATCAGGAAGAATAAGCACTGTGTGCTTGATCAGTGCATCATCGCTGTATGAACGTTGCATGTGTCTGTAAGTAGAAGGAACTGCTGCCTGTAGCTCTAGGGTTCTCATAAAGCAAAGTGTCTTCTGTGAAAAATCCTTGTGTTGCATAGCTTTGTTAGAGGGGGTTGGGACACGTCAGATTGTGCTGGTGTCCTGTGTTTCTGGTCTGGAATCCTATTTTTTATTTCTTTCATCTTCTCCAAAGCATTTCTCTCATTTAAGGTCTAAAGCTGATTTTGGCTGGTTCTTTGCTGAATACTTTCCTTTCTCTATAAAAGTGGTGGTAGCACTGTGGATCTGTAAGGAACTGGATACTGGGGATTAAACGGAGTTTTCTGCTAGCCTCCTGCAAAGCCCTGGAGAATGACTTTGCTTTCTCAGCTTGGCCCCGTGTTAAAAGCCAGGAATGAAACCCTCGAAATGGGGTATTTGCCATGAAAATGAGCGCGTGCTTGCCAGGATGCTCTCAAGTACTTCTGAGTGCATCTCATTCCTAGGCACGTAAATAAACTTGAAAGCTGAAGTGTAAATAGGTGTGAGGTGACCCACAGCAGGTGATCCAGCTTGGTCTTCCATTGCCGTTTGCCCAAATCTGCAGCTTTCCTGTAATCCACGGGCATCCCGCAGAGCCAGGTAGGGCGCTTCGTGAAATCCATTCCAGTTTGCAAGAGCGGAAGTTTTGGGTAAACACTTCTGCTTATTTGTGAAAGACTGGAAAACTGCAGTCATCTCTGTGTGATTGCCCTGCGGGACTGAGAAGTGCTCAGCTACCACTGGAATGAGCAAGGTTGTTGTGACAAATAGGGCAGGTCTTGCAGCAGGTTGAGTTATCTCCTCCCTGGTCAGCATTGCTTAAGGTGATTTATTACTGCCATGACTGGTAGCTAAGTTGGAGAGGGATGTGCCATATGCAGGTGGACTGGAAGAAAGGAGAGTGACCCTGTTCATCCCATTACATCTGTCTCGCAGGAGACGCCGACCGAAGCTGGACAGAACTAAGCTAAGTTGGCATTTGCTTTGCTGTTCCCACTTAATACTTTTTTAATAGAGACCTCTTCTTGTGTTGTGTACACTTCTATCCCATAATGTGGAGGGTTGTCACTTCCCAGATTATTAGTTAAGGCTATGTTTACAAAGCTTGAATTTATTTTAGGGAAGATAGTGGGACTATTCAAAATTAAGTTGACTTAATGAATCTCTAGCATCTAAACTTGAGTGTTAAGAGAGGAGCCCAACTTTGTGGCTTTAAATGTCATGCTACTCTTCCATTTTCTATTTACCTAATGGCTTTCCACTTCTTATCTCAAAATGCGGACGTCCAATTTTGGGCCCCCTGTTAATTTGAAAGAGTCAATCTTTTATGTGAGAGTAGTGCATTTGTTAAATGTCAACCTTTGATAATGAACAGCAGTTTTTGTTCTGCAAAGAATTCATTTTTGGTGAAAAGGCTGGAAAGGGTCATTCTTGGGGGAATTATTTGTCTGCTGTAGAGTACTGTTTGCTACCAACTGGATGCAAGTCATCCTGGTTACCCAGCTAAATGATCGTATCTTCCTATTGTCAGCCTTCCTCAGAGGCAAGCACTCAGCTGCTTTTTATATCATTTTCCAGTCAGAGCAAGGCACATCTGACAGAGCAAAATTTCAGGTTCTGCCAGTTCACCGGGTTTTGATTCACATGAACAACTGGAGACTTTTGAAAATGTTTCCTGCCCATAAATTTGTATCCAACAGCTTGTCTTGAAGTTTTTCTGTAATAACATAAACCGATAAAATCTTCATTCTAAATCCTTCCATTTTAAAGAGGTGAAGTAGTAGACCAGCTGACTGGATTCATGCATTTTAGAGTTGGAATCATTAGGGATTTACTCCAGTTTTCCATATAAATTCTGAGATCTGTTTGCTTCAGCTGGAATTTAATGCCAGTGTATCACTCAAAGACAGAGTAGGATCAGTTTGCTGCAACTCAGCATTGCTCCTAATGATTATTTCTGGTCACGTATGGATTTTTGAGAGCCAGTTATGAGCAATGTGCATTCAACTTAAAACTGTTCGAAGTAGGTTTTGACTGAAAAGTAAGGATCAAATATAAAGATGTGTATCACAAAAATGTGCATGTTGCCTAGTCAGGCAAAAAAGTGTTTTACTGCACCAAGTTTTGGCTCTGGCATAGTTCGAACATCAGAGTAACTCAAGGAAAAGACAAAACGTGGTAATAACCCTGTTTCAGCAAGTGAAGACATTTTCTGAATATATTGGGAAGGTTTGTTGTAGCCACAAGACTGGAGTTCCTGCGCCAGCTAAGTCCCAGCAGCTTGTCAGGTGGAGAGAGAGGTAGGATGTTTTTCATATGGCCTTGGAATTAAACATACATGGGATCTTTTGGTTGTCTAGTTTTCCCTTGAACTTTTATAAAGAAGTCAGTTGAGGATTTTGTAAATGTTTTCATTTTAACCACAGCTGTTTGCTCTGCTTCAGACTGTCTAACAGCAAAGAATTGAATCTCGTAGATGTCGTAGTCCAGAAAACAGGGGGCAGTGAAGCAAACTAAGTGCCCGGTTTGGTGTTGATCCTGAACTGGGAATTCAGCAGGAATAGAGATGTCTCCCTCTGAATTATGGGGGTAATGTTGGGAGCAGATAATGAAGGGGCTGGGGGCCACAGAGGGTGCACCTGGTTGTTTCTCGCTGGCCAGTGGGTGCATCTGCATTAGCATTTAACTTCACTTTATTGCACTTCTGAAATGATGCATTAGCATTTTTGTTCACTTTACTGCACTTCTGAAACGATGCTCCCCTTACTCCCCCCTTACCTTGCTTTAGTTTAAATTGCAGGGTGCGTGAACCCAATTGCTTTCACGTGAAACTAAGCTGAAAAATAGGCTCCACGGTGCACCTGAAGCACAAAAGGCTTCCCCTAGTGAGCATTCAGTTTTTGACATGAGGCTAAATGTTGTCCAAAAACTAACAAAACTACCACCCACCTCCGAGGCCTGGGCTTGTCAGGTTCTCGGCAGAAACTGCTTAGCTCTGCAGATCCCCTCCTTTTGGACTGCACTCCTAGCTAATGTAGATATAAGCCAGCATTAGCTGGAGAAGCTTCCTGGCATACAGTGAGAAGCGTGGAGAGTGTCGGATCCAAAGGTGTTTAAGAGAAGCTTGAACTTTAAGCATGGAAGGAATTCATTTGGGAGTTAGATATCTACAAAATATGGAAAAAGTTCACTATTCCACCTATTTCTATGTAACTTCCCAGCAATGATGCCCTGACAGACCCTCTTCTCAGAAATTATGTGCTAGAATCATCAATAGTGTTGGAGGAAAAATTAACGTGCTTTGACTTTAGAAATTAATGTAAGTTCATTTCCCTCCCCCCCATTTATTATAATCTTGGTGTTTTTAGCTCTGTTCAAAAATGTAGGGAAAAAAGTTAAACCTACCAAGTGGCAAGGGACAAAGCCAGTAGGGGGGAAGATTAATTCCAGCTTTTGACAAATATATTATAAGAAGGAAGAATTATTTACTTAATAAAACTATAACAATTACTTCATTTGCAGTGCTGTTTGACATTAAGCATCTAGTGCGAACATGCCAGGAGTGTAAGATCAGCTCTCCTAATGTGTTTGGAGGAGCTTAAGGACTAAAGAAAACCGGAGCTCAACGTGATAGTGAAGTTAAAGCAGTGTAATCCAAGGTGTGAGATGTCAATGGGGCCTACAGAAATTACTGTGAAGTGGTTTCAAATTGAAGGTACCGTAACCCTCTTCCACTTCGTCTTGTAAACAGCTTTTTAATCTTGTAGAATAGAGACAATTTCTTATTACATTCTCTGGGATCTTTTTAAAAACTATTAAAAAAATAATTATTTTGCATTCTTTGGAACATTCCTTCCAGAAGCATGTAGATGTGGTTACTTCATGAAATGTGGCGCTGCTCACTTTTACACTGAAAACTCAAGCTTTGTCATGGGTCTGTGCTCTTGAAAAAAATGTATTACATGACCTGCAAGATATCCCAGGATAAGAAATAAGTTTTTATATTTTCTAAGGCTTATCTTTCCTTTTTCTTTGATTTTCTTAAGTTTTCATTCAGATTGTGTAGATAACAAGTTTCCTAGTAGGTGGGAGGCAGTAAATGGAACGTGCATCAGGTTCATTTAGACTTTTGCCTGTCTTGTGGCAAGCCAGGGAGATACAGAGTAGCTGAAACCATCATCAGATGGCCAGAGAATAGGTGTCACTGAACACTTATCTGATGTTTCAAGTGGGAACCTTCAGGGATCTGCCCTACCCTACTGTTTTCTTTGGTAGTGTAAGAAGATGTCCCGTCCCTCTCCAGCAGTCCTCTGTCTGAATTGCAGTGAAACACCCAACTAATAGTGTGTGAAGGTATGGGTTAAATTCTAGTGCACTGGAACAGTAGGATGTTTGGAAAGCTGAAAATGAGCACATTTTAAGAAGGTTGCTCAGAACTCAATACTTTTTAAAAAAGAAAGAAAAGAGAGAGAGAAGAAAGAAAGAGAGAGAAAGAGAGAGAAAGGAAGAAAGGAAGAAAGAAAGGAAGAAAGGAAGAAAGAAAGAAGAAGGAAAGAAGGAAAGAAAGAGAGAAAGAAGAAGGAAAGAAGGAAAGAAGGGAAGAAGGAAAGAAAGAGAGAAAGAGAGAAAGAGAGAAAGAGAAAGAAAGAAAGAAAGAAAGAAAGAAAGAAAGAAAGAAAGAAAGAAAGAAAGAAAGAAAGNAGAAAGAAAGAAAGAAAGAAAGAAAGAAAGAAAGAAAGAAAGAAAGAAAGAAAGAAAGAAAGAAAGAAAGAAAGAAAGAAAGAAAGAAAGAAAGAAAAAGAAAGAGAAAGAGAAAGGGGGGAGAAGGTAAAACTCAGGAAGGAGGCAGGTTTGAGGAAGATGAACCGAGTGTATAAGTGTGACTGGTGAAAATACATGGGCAGCTGTGTGTCACATGAGAATCTAGGCAGTATATTGAATAACATACTGAATGCATCATCCTTCTGTGGCTGTTGGGATCTGGAGCAGTAACAGTGTGACGCTCATAGGATGCAAGGGGGAAGCACTCTGCGCAGTGCTGCAGAGGCTCTGAGTGCTATATTCAGTGCAGATATTGATTGTGCTTTGGGAGAAACATGTACAGATTGGAAAAGGTTTAAATGGGGAACTAAAAGACTGCACATTGTAGCTATGTGACTAGGAGAAAAGGCCTGAACTTCATTTGCAGGATAAAGTCTTGCAGAAAGAGCAATGTTCTATTGTTCTCCCCAGTCACTGGGAGAAAGACAAGAAACAGCTTCTTACCGGAGTTGGGTAATAGGAAGAACTTTGAAACTTGATAAAGCGACAACACTGGAACAGGCACCTCGGTGAGCTGACAAATAGCTTTCCTTGGAAGTTCAGAACAGAGCAGACAAATTCACATCAGAGATTGTTTAAGTATTCTTGGACAGAGACCTCAAGAAAGTTAATCCAACCCTGTTTCTGATTCCTTACATTCTTGGTCATAAAAAATTGCAAAATCACATAGGTATCTGCTGAGCAATCCTTTCTGTCCACTGCGCTTCAGGGCTTCAGCCTCCCGCCCGCCACGCAGTGAGTTTTGTTCCAGCTGCCTCTTTGCTGTCGCAGGCCCGCAGGCTCCTTCCAGTCTCCCGGAGCGGTGAGGAACCTCAGTACAACCTCAGAGGTGCCTTGGGCTAAAAGAAATAAGTGAGGATACTCGTGATGTAGGAGACTGTCTTCTAGGTTTCCACATCTTGGGCTTTGTCCGGGTTCATAGACTGAATGATACTATTGCATCTGTTGTCCTCAGTCATCTTTCTTACTTGTTTTTCCGAATTTCCTGAAAGAGCGCAGAGCCATGTTTGACATCAGCCTCTCAAATTCAGGAGCGTCTCCTTTTACCAGCTCTTACTGCTCCCACTATAGAGACCTGTCAGTTGCCTCTATTCCCCTTTGCACCTCATACTTTAGCTTCTCCAGACTTTAAGCTCCTGATTTCCACATTCTTAGGTAAAATACCTGTGTGATCTGTGTGAAACAATGGTGCTGTGGTTAAATTAAAAAAAAAAAAAAAAAGTGAAATCTGTATCCATACACTTAACAAATATGTAATGTCCATGTAACACTATTGTTGCTGTAAAAATGCTAAATAGATGACAGACCTACATCATAGTTGGTGTTGGAAGGGACCTCTGGAGATCATCTTATCCTCAAGCAGGGTCACCAAAAGCAGGTTACCCAGAACTGTCTCAGGTCAAGATTTGAGTATTTTCCAAGGATGGAGACTCCACAATCTCTCTGGACAACCTTGGGTCCCCTTTGTCCTAAGAACACATTGCTGGGCAATATTTTACTTGGTTTCCACCGGGGCTCCCAGATCTTTCTCTGCAAAGGTGCTGTTGAGCTCATTGCCCTGTGCTCGTGCTTAGAGCTATTCTTTTCCAGGTGCAGGACTTTGCACTTTACTCTGCCCATCTTTTGCTGCCTGTTGAGGTTCCCCTGAATGGCAGCACAACCATCTGTGTATCATCCATACCTTCCCGTTTGGTAACATTTGCACATTTCAGTTGGTTAAGCATGATTTTCTTCTCTTAAATTCCTGCTGACTCCCCCAATCACCTTCCTGTTCTTCACGTATCTGGAGGCACTGGTCAGGATTAGCTGCTCTGTCACCTTCCCAGAGGTCTAGGAGGGGCTGGCTGGCCTCTGCTTCCTCAGATCCTCCTTCTTGCTCCTTCTAGGTATTTGTTTTCTTCCATTCCTCAGGTCCTACCCCAGTCACCACAACTTTTCGAACTGTTGAGGGTGGCCTCTCAGTGACATTGGCAGGCTTCCTCAGCACTCAGAGGCACATGCACTCTGTTAGGGCCTGCAGACTCTTCTGTACGGTTTAACTGTTTCCTATCTGATCCTCCTTTACCAAGGGTAATTCTTCCTTGCTCCAGGCTTCCCTTCAGGTCTCAGGGGCTTGATTCCGCAGGGCTGGCCTTACCGTCAAAGGCTGAGGTGAAGAATGCACTGCGGACCTCAGCCTTTTGTGTCCTTTGTCACCATGGCCCTGGCCTGTTCAGCGGCAGGGCCACATTTTCCCTAGCCTTTCTTTTGCTCTTTATGTGCTTGTAGAAGCTTTTCTTGTTGCCTTTCACATCCCTTGCCAGTTCCAACTCCAGGTGGGCGTTAACTCTCGTAACCCCGTCCCTATGTGCTTGGACCGTGTCTCTCTACTGACTGTTCCATATGACCTTTCCTGGGTCGCCTCTTGTACACTTCGTTTTTATGTCTGAGTTCATGCATGCAGGATTCCTGCTGCCTTTACTTGTTGTCCTTCTTGTGGGGGTGAACCATTCTTGAGCTCGGAGGAGGCAATCCTTGAGTATCAGCCAGTTTTTCTGGAGTCATCTTCCTTCCAGGGCCGTATCGCGTGAAATTCTTCCAAGCAGGTCCATGAAAAGGCTGAAGTTTGCTCTCTTCAAGCCCAGGGTTATAATCCTGCTTTTTGTCCTGTTCCCTTCTTTCAGGATCCTGAACTCCACCATCACATGGTTGCTCACATCTCCAAATCACATTCCTGTACTGTACTTAAATGCTTCTTGTACGTATTATTTTGCATGTAGGATTGCTGACAAAAATGCCCGTTGCTTTCTGTTTCTCAGCTGTATTAATCCTTCTGATCCTCAACATGGTTTGGCTTAATTCTTGCCTTACTGTTACTAACTGTGCATCAGTTCTGAAAAGCTCAGTGGTGAGGGCAGTTCAACTAGGAGGATCCATTTTAGCTGCCTGAGGTAAGAGTCTGAATTTCTGTCAGTCTTTTTTGAAAGTTTCATTTCACTTTTGTAAACTTGAGAGTCTTGGTATAGAATTCACTTTTAAATAGGTATATAGAGAGTTTTGTAGTGCCACAGTCTGGTTGAATGGAGTCACACTTTAAGCATGGGGAGTGTTTCAGTCTTTTAAAAGTCCACGCTGCAATCTGGGCATCAGGTGTTCTGGGTTAGTGTCCACGGCTGACTTAACAAAAGTTTAATGTTGTTTTCCTTCTTTCTCTGATTCTGAATTCAGAGACTACAGATTGTTATCAAGAACAAAGTGCGCAGAGACTAGATCCTGGTTTGAATCGTATACATTTAAGGGTTTTTTTTTTCCCCAGATGTATGTATTAATTGGGAAACTGAACCAAAAAAAAGAAAAAATGAAAGCTTTTGAAATAAACCAGATTCCTAATGGAATAAGAAAACTCCCTCCAGTGCATTTTCTCCCTCTGTCAGCTTTTATAACTCTGTTTCTGGCACACATCTTTTGAGATTTCTCTAAAGATTGTTAAGAAATTTTCTCTTACATCAACAAACAACCCTCAGAGCCTGAGCAAAGCAGTAATAAAAAGCATCTTGCACAAAAGCCTTGGTAATTGGGGGAATAAAAGAAGTTGTAGGGAGGGAAGTGCAGGGCTGCTTTGCTTTGCAATATTATTTTGCTTTCTAAGATTTAACAAAATGTAAACTTGCATTTTGGGCATGTAGGCAATACTTTCTGGGCAGAAAACAGTGCTCGTGTAGGGTGTGTATTTGGAACAATTTTATTGAAAACAGCAGCGTTCGTTGTTAGGATGTTAGGATTGCATTTATTGATATCACACTGTTATTAAATGCCTCTGTCTTGGATTCACCCAAATGGTTAGCTAGCACCCAATAAATGTTGAAGGACAAAATTTGAAGGTAGCACTTAAATGGTTCAGATAAAGCTATGGGAAGTTGCCCTCGGCAGTGCTTAAAAAGCAGGAGAGCGTACAGCACAGCAAGTGTATTCCTGAAGCTTTAAATGGTAGCAGAAAGCTTTTGGAGCATTGACTAGCAAAAAGCTCATGGACTCACCTGCTGTTTTTTCCCCTTCAGGGAACATAGTGAACAGTAAGCTGGAATATCTAAAGAGTCCGGTTAAGCCATCAACAAAATTCCTGTGCAGTAGCATATTGCGTTAATGTACTCAGCGGAGCAGTCGTGCTCTCCTGAGTCTCTTGTGTGAGCTCAGTGACAGTGCTGTGGTCCTTTCCCAAAACACTGCGAGGATACGTACGCGCGAGTCTGCTGTGGAGGTGCGGAATTGTACACAGCTGCGTGGAGGTCCGTGGGGGAGCAGGTGTCATGCTGAGCATCTTCCGGATTAAAGGAAATACAGGATGCACATCTGGAGCTTCTAATCAGAGAAGGGAGCATGAAGCAAGTACTGAGTGTATCCATAAAGCAGAAGGTCTTCTGTTGTAGATTTTCAACTCTTTTTTGTCTTTCAGCTTTTAGATACGAGTTAAAAAACATATTTTGCTAATTTGTTAGGCACCCAGAATATCTAAAGTCCGTGTTCATGGCTTGCAGAGGAGTGATATGGGAATGCCACTTCTGAACTTTTGATCCGAATTGCCTAACAAGGAAACTAGGAGTAGAGATTAACCACGTTAGCTTGATGCCTGGATCACAGGAGTTTTGGTGGACTTTGGGGAAGTATCTGGGAGTATTAAGCTCTTTCTTTTTCTTTCTCTCTTTCTTTTATTTGGGTAGCAGTGGATAGTAGGTGAAAATAAGTTTGTAGAGGTTGTTAGGCTTTTCTGTCTAGAAATGTCTGTTTTCAGGATGTGCTGAGAGACTGTCGTGCAGGAGACAATCATACTCCTGCAGTAGTAAAAATTGTTTAAACCAAATTAATGCTTTTGGATTTCAGTTTTTCTTTCATGTATTTAGCTGTACAGAAAAAATGGATTGATATTTTAAGTATTTTTTTCCTTCCTCTTTTTGTGCAGGTTTGTGCAAAACACATGAATGAAAAAGTAAACATAAAGGAGAGAAATTCACATACAAAATACATGTATTAATGGGAGATGTATCCAGTACTGAAAACTTTTGTTAAATAATGAATGCATTCCCTTTTATATTAGAGGCATGCTCTTCTTAAAATCTCAAGAAGAGAACAAAAGAGTAAAAGGCTCCAAGTCTGCCACGTTTTATGCACATGTTTAACTTCAGGCACTGTCCTTGGTTTTAGTGGTAATGTGAAGAAGGTCAGAGAGATGGTAAGTCCTTGCAGAAACCAGTCTAGGAGACGGCTGCCTAAGTGGTCTTTGGAGTCCCTCCTTGTCTGCAAGAGTCTGATGCTGGTGGGATTTTTCTTTCTCTCCAGCTGTAAATCTAATTTTTACAATACCAAAATATGCTAGATACTTTCCAAATAACGCTCCTCCATGCAATTGTTTGCAGTAACTGCCACTGGGGTATTAAGAGATCTAGCTAGGAAAAGGAATATCTGCAAAGTCCACTCTGTATTAAGATACAGTCTGTTCTCAGAACTATGCAAATCCATGGGTTACATCCAAGCGTCCATAGATGAGACTTAGAAGCCTTGAAGAGAATGTGTTTTCCTGTCATCTGTTGAAATGCTGGGTTTCTGTCACAGAGAAACAGGCTACAGAGAAGGGAGAGGGAAGGAACTGTGTGGTGTAGCTTTTTTCTTCAACATAGTGGCTTTGAGCTCTCTTCAGCAGAACTAGTGATCTTGGGCACATTGATGGACTTTATGTCTTCTTTTTTTTCCAGCAGAGTTGTGCATCTCTGCTTTGCAGACGTGCTGTGGAAATAGTCAATGGGGAAATTCATGTGTCAAAATTATCTAAAATACAGTTGGCTTACAAACTCTGCCCACCCCTGTATTTGGGTGGGTGTGAAGAACACAATCCTGGGGGTGCCCAGCATCTGTGCTGCGGTGGTTGCGGAGCCAGCGCTTTGTAAGGAGAGAGTTTTGAATGCTTCCCTGAACTGCCTGAACATGAAAGTGGCATGAGAAGATACGAAGTGGAGGAAATCTCACTGCCTTAAAGCCGTTATTGTTACTGCATTCGTAGTATTTGTTACTCTCTTGGGTAATTAATTTTGGTTCCCATGTTCATCTTCTAAAGGTGCTTTTCTTCCTAAAGGATTTTTGTTACGATAGATGCTAAGAGCCCAAGGGGGGCATGGTTGAATGCGGCTGTGGCATTCATCTCATCCACATTGGCTGCATCTTGTGTAGCTTATTGCCTAAGTTCCTCTGGGTCTCTGGAAGTACAGTCCATGGTATTTTCTTGTCTATCAAAACTATATCCCAGTTGCCTTCCAGTCTTTTACGTGCTGTGTTATGGAACAGCTGGAAGATCTGGGAACAGGAGCTGTGTTTCCTGATGGTTTGGGAATGTGGGAATGACTCTTGAGCAGCATAGAGAAAAATAAATATGTTTTTTGGTGTTTTTTAGAAAAAAAAATCTTCAAAGCAATCTTTCGTAGTAGTAGAAGCCTTGAACTTTTGCCTTTTGCGGATTGACTGCTTTTGGAGTAACCGTTAGCACTAGCCAAAATATCACGCAAACATGGTGCAGAAGCGCTGGACCAGCTTCCAGGCGTGCTGTGTCTTTTCCATTTACTTCTCTGTGCCAGTTCTTCCAGTCTGACTGAAGTTCATTTCAGTCCGTGTGCTTTCTGAGAGCGTTGGCAGAGGCACAGCGAGCCCCCTTTTAGGAAGCGTTCATAGTTAACCTGCGGAGTTGGGAGCCCCAGTCCTTCCTTGGCTGACGTTGCGGTGATAGCAGAGCTACGAGCGCCGCTCGGTGCTCTTGCAGCCGCCACGAGCATGAATGGTGCTTTCGGAATATGCTCTGGCTTACTGTTCAGAGTATACTTGTCCTCCCTCACTCTGGTAAAAATGACTGCTTAAAAAAAGAGAAAAGAAAGGAAGGAAAGGAGAAAAACCAATACGCTCCGAAGCGTATCAGGCTACGTTAGTGGATGGTTCTGGCGCGACGTCCCTCTCCGGTGCAGCGCTTCCCATGTCACGTGCCATTCCCTGAAATCCTGTGCTTTGCCTTCCAGATTCCGACCTGAGCATGCGGACACTGAGCACGCCCAGCCCAGCCTTAATATTCCCGCAGAACTCCCACAGTTTCCAAAATGGCCGGGGGTCCTCCACTTCCTCGTCCTCCGTCACCGGAGAGACGGTGGCCATGGTCCACTCGCCGCCGCCCACCCGCCTCACGCACCCTCTCATCCGCCTCGCCTCCAAGCACCAGAAGGAGCAGGCCAACGTAGACCGGCTGCCGGACCACGCCATGATCCACGTGTTCTCCTTCCTGCCCACCAACCAGCTGTGCCGCTGCGCCCGCGTGTGCCGCCGCTGGTACAACCTCGCGTGGGACCCGCGGCTCTGGAGGACTATCCGCCTCACGGGCGAGACCATCAACGTCGACAGGGCTCTGAAGGTGCTGACGCGGCGGCTCTGTCAGGACACCCCCAACGTATGTCTCATGTTGGAGACGGTAGTAGTTAGTGGCTGCAGGCGGCTCACCGACAGAGGACTGTACACCATCGCGCAGTGCTGCCCCGAGCTGAGGAGGCTGGAGGTGTCGGGCTGTTACAACATCTCCAACGAGGCGGTCTTCGACGTGGTGTCTCTGTGTCCCAACCTGGAGCACCTGGACGTGTCAGGTAACGGGCGACGCTCAAGTACCCGTGCGAGGAGGCAGCTGGGAGGTGCTGCTAGCCCTACTCCCGGTGCCACCTTCCTCAGTAGGACTCGGGTAACACTCCAGCGGTGTGCAAGGCATGGCTACACTCTCGGTACCCCCAGTGCCATTAGTACCTCCTGAGTGGGCCTCCTGCCTAGCAGAGATGACCTCTTAAAACAGTGAGGCACTTTCTGTAGGTCTTTGCCCAAAGCACCCTGATGGAGGCCCAACTTGCAGTCATTAGCATATTGCTTAGGGAAGGTGAGCTACTAGAGTAGGATTTGTTACGCTACATATGTTTATGCGCATATATGATATGAAATGTGCATGTCTGCAATCTCATTTGATTAGTGGCTTGAGCAACAGCTCAGACTCGGTGCTAGACTGCCATCTAGGCGCAAATCGCCATCTCTAGCTGAGCTTCGTGGTCCTCTGGTTTCCATTGCTGCTTTACCCAGACTTAGCGACCTTGGACTTGCATGTGTGTTTGCAGTGTATATACTTGCTTAGGAGCTTTCTGCTTTTCCAGCACAGTTATTTACCAGTGGTTAAATGAACAGAGATGTTTTGGACAGTTCTCCCCAGATGTGTCTGGGTACAAAGTGTTTTGCCCCCAGGTTCAGCCACACAGGATTTCCCCTCGCAAACAGGTTGGCGCTTAATTGTAAGGATGCACCTAATCAGAGCACTGAAGTATAGTCGGCATTCGGTTCATATTTCATAGTTTCAGTGTGTTCCCCATCTAATGTGTTGCTAATCAACTGGCCAAGGTTTGCCCTTGCAGAGGTGTCTCAATGGCTGCACAGCGTGCAGGGCACCGTGGGGGTGGAAAGAGATCCTGTTGAGTCACTGGAACTTGTGTGAACACGTGAACTGATTTTTCCAAGTCTCCCTAACTTTTTTTTTTTTTTTTTTTTTTTTTTTTCCTCCTCTCTCTCTCCTTAGCAGTCCTTGCTTTGGAACAAGCAAGAGAAAAATTCTGTTTTTGAATGGTATCAAATGAATATATATGGCTTCAGAGATGGCTCTTATAGCCTGTGTCTGTGTATGAATTTCAGAGAATTAAATTTTGGGGCCTTGATCTGAGCCCACTTGTAGTTCTAAGGTGGATAATTTTTGAGAATGTTTTGGAAACAGGATCCCATTTTCCCCCCTCCTTCTGTCTGATGAAATAAAATATGTAAAAATGGTTTTCACTTCTTTTCAGTTGGACCCTGTTTTTTTGAAGGGCTGCTGGGAAGTTTGCCAGTATATGTAATGACGATCCGGTAGTAACATTATTGTTCTTGTATTTCACATACGATGCTGTACTTGCTGGCGTGCTCAAAGGGAGAGGAAATGAAAAGAGTTAAACAACTGAACGCTCTCTGATAGGGCTAGAAATGACCTCAGTTATTTGTAGCAAATCCCAGGTTGGTGTGTGTGAAGCGTTGTCTTTGGATAAAGAATGTGTCTGATTCATCTGCTGAGAATGTGTCCCAAGGATTGTATTAACATCACAAGATTTTGCTCCTGGAAGCTGCTGCCCGTGAGAAATGTGGAGTTCACTCTTTAAAAAATATGTTATCCATAGGAACTAATTTAATCCATCCAGTTATTTCTTACTCCTTTCTTCCCTACTGCAAGGGCAGGACATGCCCTTTGTGAACGTGATGATCTTCAGTGAACAACGTCTCTTAGAGTCCTACCAGAAAGGCACCTCAGCTCAGTAATAAATTGTAGGATCAGTGGGGAAAAGGCCTCTCATAACACCAGCACAGGAAAGCCAGGTCCAGCAAGGATTTTGTGAAAGGAACAGAGAGTCTGGCAGAGAAAGAAAGTGTAACTGGTTTGGTGGACAACATCTCAGAGGCTGGAGCAGGAGAAAACCTTAGTCAAGCAGCTGATGATTCTGTTGTTCACACTCAGACTTTGTCATTAAACCTCACTTTGTCCATCTCTAGGGTGTTTTCTATAGAAGGAAGTTTTATTGCTGCTGTTTTCCCTTTCCCCCATCTCTCCACTTTCTCAAATAGAAGGGAAGAGTAAGGCCTGGATCTCATGTAGGAGTGCTTCTTGGACCTGAAGTGGTCCCTTGGTCAGGTATCTATCTCATCAAGCAAGAAAAGTCGGGCACATGTGCTGGAGGATAACGCTAGACTTACAGCTAGAACATTAAAACACAGTTTCTCATTCGTACATCCATTTGAATCCCTCTCTTTCTTTCTCTTTAAGACACTTACTTGGCAGTGATAACATCAGAATCTTTAATATCACAAGCAGACGTTCATGTTAACTTCCCACTTTTCCACAGCATAAATTCTCTTACTCTCAGCATCCACTTTGTGGGCAGCTCTGAGGTATCCCTAGAAGCTGGTTGAGCTTGACTGCAAGTTGTTATTTAACATGCTAGCTATTTTTTTTAATCTTTTTGGAAGCTGATCCTCCCTTTTTAAAATCAGTTACATTTCCTGTATGGAAAATCCAACTACAAGAGCTATGGTTTTACATTTTTATTATTTAGGGCAGAGAAATTCTTACAGACCTAAAAACCTGTCATTTTGCCAAAAAAAAAAGGGTTTTGTTTGTTTGTTTTAATCAACATGGACACTTTCCTGGTACAACTATTTTGACTACTCTTCCCATTAAATATTTTACATTGTAGCTGAAATAACTAGTCAATAAGAGGATGCTGCCCTTGTCAAAACAGTGATCACACACTGATGTACTGGGGACTGCAAACCTTCTGTGAAACTTGTGGCGCTCTCACTTTTTAATTTCAGTCACTAAAGCATTACTCTTTCTTGAATCTTCAATAAACGGGATATTCTCCTCTGCCTCATCTATCCTTCATTCTCATTTAACTACCTTTTACAAATGAGTTCTGGACAACATGTAGAAAAACTGATACAGATTCCTTAATCTGACAACCCTTTTATGCAAGTGCAAGAGCAACAGCTGCGTCAGGTCTTGGAGAAGCCTGCAGAGCCCTGCCTAGGTGCCAGCTTCTGCAGTGAGAGCTCAGCTCAAGGATGGGGACTCCTGTTGCCTATTCCAAAGCATGGAGTAGAGGTGAAATCCTACACCAGTAAAGCTGAAGTTGTTATTCATTGTTTCCCATTAGAAAAATCACCTTGCACTTTTGAGCCTCTATGTAGTTTTTATTTGAAGGCAAACATATTGCCAAAAATCCCACTATGAGGTAGATGGATCTGCAACCCAATCTGAAGAGGAAATAGCAGCAGTCAGTTTTAAGAAGAGATTGTACATTGAACAAAGTTCTTAGCTTCAAGGTTCCTGAGCTTCTCCAGGATCTGTGGACAAGTTGCCAGTTTCATTTTGTGTGAGGCTTAAGGTAAACTTTGCATCTGCTCCAATAAAGTGGAAGCCTAAATTAAAACTCCAGTAGCAAACCCTGATGACGCATGTAGGAATCTAATTGCAAGTGCAAACTATTTCAAGGCCCTACTCCAGGCTTCTGAGGGCCTGCTGGTTTATCTCACTTTTTTTTTTTCTTTCAGTTTTTAAGAACTGAAACATACTCACAGCTGCCACTGAGCTTCTAGATAAGAATTTGTTGTATCTTTGGGAGGGTTTCCATGCAAAGATCATCATGCTCTTTATTTCCAGACTACAGGATTTGTGCAGCATTTCTGATCTCTGCCAAGTCTAAGGTTGTCATCGTAGCTTTTTTGGCTTTCAGTGGAATTGTGGGTTGGTTTTTTTTTTTTTTTTTTTTTTTTTTTTTTTTTTTTTTTTTTTTTGTGGCCCTTGCGTTTGATGTACTTTCCCTAGGGTTCAGGTCACTTCATTTCTTCCCTGTTGCGCAGCATTTCCAGCAACACGGAAAAGCTCCTTTTCATATCTGAGGGCAGCCCTTTAGGTATGTGCTGCAGAATTAGTCTGAGTAAATATTTACGGCTAAAAGCCCTGGTCAGGACCACAAGCTGGTAGATCTCCCCTTCTTCCCTGCAGCCGTTTCTAGACGAGCTAATGCATGGTGCGTGGTTGAACGTTACACAGGTAAGACTTTCCCTTCAGGAGCCTCAGATCACAGGTTTGCCATGGAGCAGAAGGAGCTCCTTCCAGAGAAAGCCTTCATTCACCACCATGGGCAGGGCAGAGGGTAAATGGGAAAAGTCTATGAGCATATTTTTCCCTTTAATCTAACTCTTATTCTTTCCTTCCAAGGTTGGTCTGTCTCCTCTAGTCTAGCTACCTCCATTTGTAGTCAGGCTTTCTTGCCTAAAATAGTCCCTTTCCACGTCTGTGCATGTCCTCCCATGCCCTTACCATTCTCTTGGCTCCTGCTGACTCTCCATTCTCCTTGGATTACCCAAATCCCCACCCTTCTGCAAACACAGTCTTGCCATACTTTTGTGTCTTTCCTTAACGGCAGGCTTGGGGCAGGATAAACATCTGTTTGCCAGATGCTTTTTGGAGAGTGGGTGAGGTTTGCCTTTTCCATAATGGGGTTTGATGGTGAAAGAGCCTCACATGTTGTCTGATGCCCTCACTGAGACTGCCTCTGCTCAGAAGGCTGTGTTGGTTGTCATGCAGCACCATTTTCTCAAATCATCACTGCATTAATATTGCAGGAAAGAATTAGCTTGTCCCTAGATAAACCTAGGGCCATCATTTCACATTTAGGATGTTGACAGAACTGTTTTGTTGTTTTGCTGGTGCTCAAAATCCCAAAGCAACCTCAGTGGCTCCAGTGGAATTAGTTAATATTTTATGGGTGTAGGGGCACATCCCAGCAAATCCAGACTACTCAGTCAGGGTGTTTCTTCTCCCGCAAAGTAAAGACATCCGCATCACCTCCAACATGCAGTTTCATACTTGTCCTTGCAGTCTGATGAGTGTTTTTTTGATTTTTTTTGTTTTTCCGCTCGCTTAAGTTTGCTGTGTCTTTCCACCTAGGCTGCTCCAAAGTGACGTGCATCAGTTTGACGCGCGAGGCCTCCATCAAGCTGTCTCCCTTGCACGGGAAGCAAATCTCCATCCGCTACTTGGACATGACAGACTGCTTCGTCCTGGAGGACGAAGGACTGCACACCATTGCCGCTCACTGCACTCAGCTGACCCACCTGTACCTGCGCCGCTGCGTCCGCATCACCGACGAGGGTCTCCGCTACCTGATGATTTACTGCACGTCCATTAAGGAACTGAGCGTGAGCGACTGCCGCTTCGTCAGTGACTTTGGCATGCGGGAGATTGCCAAGCTGGAGTCTCGCCTCCGGTACCTCAGCATCGCTCACTGCGGTCGGATCACAGACGTGGGCATACGTTACATTGCCAAATACTGCAGCAAGCTGCGCTACCTCAACGCGCGGGGCTGCGAGGGTATCACGGACCACGGCGTGGAGTACCTCGCCAAAAATTGCACAAAACTCAAATCGCTAGATATTGGCAAGTGCCCTCTGGTCTCAGACACCGGCCTGGAGTTTCTAGCCCTCAACTGCTTCAACCTGAAGCGCCTGAGCTTGAAATCGTGCGAGAGCATCACTGGGCAGGGCCTGCAGATTGTAGCTGCCAACTGTTTTGACCTGCAGATGTTGAATGTGCAGGACTGCGATGTCTCCGTGGATGCTCTGCGGTTTGTTAAACGGCATTGCAAGCGCTGTATTATAGAGCACACCAACCCTGCCTTCTTCTGAACGGACACCCCACAGCTGTTGTTACCACACAGTATTAAAAACACTGATGTATAAACACACAGTCCCGTACTCGGTAATGCTGTCTTTTCTATGGCTCGCAGGAGTCGGCTTTTCTTGTTTGTTGTTGGCGGGGGTGTTTCTAGAAGACTGTTCTGTTTGCTCTTTGTATGATCACTTTCTAAGGTGCAGTGGCCTCTGTGGAGAGGCTGTCTTAATGCAAAAGCAATGAGTGCTCAGTATTCCCACTGTGATGCCTTTTCCATACCAGTCCTGATCGTGTCCCAGGCTAAAGTAGCTGACTCTAAAGGGAATAGCACATAATCCCTCCTTTGGAAATGTTACTAAGCTGTGTCAAATACATCTTAATTCCAGCAGTGCTCATGAATCTGACTATGCAATATATGTCATGTTCCCTAACTTGTAATAAGGCTGATAAAGCGTCCCCTTATCTCCATGTAGTTTCTTCTTGGTGGTCATTCCTTGTAATTCCTCAGGAAATACTGGCAGATGTCTTCAAGTGTATCTGGCTGGGGCAGAGGATGAGCTGCTGGCTATTACCCAGCGCCGTGCTGGGTGAGTCTGGAGAACGTGCCCTCGCATGGTTTCTCTTGGAGAGCCCTTTTCCAGCTCACTCATGCATCAGCCCCCGTCAGCTCTGCGTGAGCCCCCTCCTGCATGTGTAGTACCACCCTCTGGTAGCCGACAAGGACGTCTGGGTCTTGTAAGCAGTGACATCTTCACTTCAGTGAAAGAAAACAGGTGAGAGCTTGGGTGGTCTGGCAAAGGCAAAGGCCAGCAGATCAGCCTGAGAAGCCTTTGCATTTCTGCAACAAGCCGAGCTAGAGCCGTGGTCCTCTGGGACTCTGACGGGTTGAGGGCTGGTTTTGTGGGGCAGTGCCAGCTGCTGTGCTGCCCTGCTGTCGCCACGAGGTCTGTCTGCCTGCCTTCACGGTGCTTCCTGAGCACACGCTGAGCTGACTGGGCGCACGCGTTGAGGTGTGTTCCACATGTGCCTTAAAACATCACCCTTTGCTGTGGCCTTCCAGTTTAAAGGATGGGTGGCTGATCTCAAGGCTTCAAAGACATTAGCCTGACATGAGATCACACACATGGGGAAGGAGAAGGGCTTAAGATGGATGGTATTCACATTACATTTAGACTTTTGTGAAACCTTTTGTGTGCTGGTGTGAGTTCCTTAAGCCTCAAGGTCCTTAAGCGTTCCCGGAGAAACAGCTGCTGCTCAACAAGGAATTGAAATGTCGGCCTTGCCCTGCGACTCTGGGAGCCCTTGGTAGCCTCACAGTCGCCTTGTGCTCCGGCAGGTGGCTTGGAGGTTCCCCCGTTGCGTTGCCTCCTTCCCCAGAGCGTGTGGTCGTTTCGTACTCACTTCCTTCCTGCTCTCCTGGCAGCTGTTTTCTCTGTATTTCCACACGTAACGCTCTGGTATGAAGGCCAGGCACGTCAGGAGCGATGATGTCCTCAGGCAGGCCCCCTGCGTGTGACGGGCAGGTGAATTTGAACGTTCAGCTCCCATGCTATAAATGTCTTGGTGGAGGGTGTGAGAAGGGAAGCACCGCGTCTGGTGTTCACAAGCCGTGGTTCCGTCGTCTCCAGACAATGCTGATAAAGCCACTGATACCAAGTAAAAATCCATATGCCCTAAAGAAAAAAAAATATGTAATTTCTGAGGAAATATCTGTGGCAAACCACTCTCAATTGCAAATAATAATAATAATAATAATAATGCTTTTGCACATCCTGGCAACAGGAACTTGTCCTCTTGTACAAAAAGGTCCTGTAGCTTGTGCGTACTCCTGCAGTTGTGAATTTCGTAACTTCAGGGGTATCATCAGCTCTGAATTATAAGCAATGTACAAAAGCAAAGAGAGCCAAGGAAAATTGATTTTTTTATTGCTATTACTGGTCAGTGCCTAATGGGGGTGATACCATCCTTCGACCAGTTAAGATCACTTTAGTTTCCCTTTTTGTATTTTAAAAATTGGAGTTTTTCTTGAGCATGCAGTACCGTATCCTTTATCTCAAAATGGCCCCAAGAATAGTTAAATGTTAAACCCTGAGGGTGGTGCGATTTTGAGCCATTTGCACTCATGAAATGTAAGTCTTATTAGTAACATTTAACTGTTTATTAAAATTTTAAAAAGCTACTTCTCCGGCTATGCTAAATTGAGTGAATAGTGCTACATGGTTTCTAATGTTTAAATTGGCCTGTACTGTACAAATCTCACTATAAAGCCTTAATTTACTACCAAGAAATAAAGCAATATATTGGTAACTGATGAGCATGCATGGTCATTTACACTAAGTGATCAGCTTCTGGCCAAAACAAACGGAGAGATATGAAGTATTTGTAGAGCTTTGTTTTCTGGAGGCTAGGTAGGCGAATGAGCACATCATCGCATGAGGTAGGTGAATGACTACAAAAATGATTTATCATCGATTGGGACCTTGTATGTCTGTCACCATATAATTTGCTTTTCCTTATGTGATTCTTTTTGGTCTTAAAGCATAACCACTACCTGGAAGTGTATGGAAAAGAAAAGCCAGTATATAAAAGGCATATGTGTAAGAAGTTCAGGAAGGACCTCTGAATTGATTTAAAGGCAAGTTAGTGATTTTGATGTGAAAAGTAAAATGAAACAACTAAAAGACTAGAATACTTACTAAGTGTAATGTTTCTTTTTGAATGTTTTAAAAAAATCCACTCTGGGGTCAGTGGTGGAAAATGAATAAAGGTAATTTTTCTGAGCCAAACATTTTTAAGTATATGATCTTACAGTCTTACATGATCTGTTTTGGCACTCTGAAACTGCCACTTATTTCAAGAAAATTTGCGTTTAACTTATTGATCGAACTTGTTTTGACTTCTAACCTTTTCCCTGTGGCTGCTTGCAAATGGATGTGACAAGAAAAAAAAATCAAAATAGTGCATGTAGAGCTGGGTTTACTGGAGGGTCAGCAATATGCAGGTGATGTGCCTTCGTTCCAGTTTGCCTTTGACAGAGCCTATAAGTTTCCCAAGCAAAAACATTGTTGATTTTTGAACTGTAAAACTGAGGCTCAACCACCGAGGGCTCTTCCACTCTGCAGTAGCACAGAGCAATCTGATCAGAGAGGGAAACCAGGAATCCTGCCAGGTTGGCGTGCTGCATCTCTGGGGTGAGCATGCAATGTAGAAGGAGGTCTCGTGGAGAGCTGCATCTAAACCAGCATGCCCTTGGGTTACAGGCAAAGCTCTGTGTCTGTCTTCCTCATCCCTTGGATTTTTGGTAAAAAATGCAGCTGTATTTTCTGTATCATCAGCATGAGGTCGATGCAAAGTAACTTTTTGCCTTTTTTTACCGTGCTTATTTGACTTTCTAGAAAATGTAAACCAGCTTCTGCTGGATGTCAAAACCATCACCCATATCATAATCTTCCAGCAGTGGCTTACGCAGTTTATGAAAACTTCTAGCCTTTGAGCTGGAAAATTAAAAAAACTAGTAAAAGACCTAAGTTTAGCACTAGCTCTGAAACAGGTCCAAACTCTCATTAAAAGGAAAAAAAGTGACCATTTTGACTGTAGACTGACTGCCCTGTAGCTTTCAGTGTTAGTTTAAAGGAGAAAGAAAATCTATGACAGAGTTGGTAGCATAGGTTGTTTTTCCTCAGAGTTCCCCAGAAAAATATCTTGCTTTCAGTTTTTTATAATTTTGGAAAATTTAACTGTGGACTGAAACTTACCATGCTGGGCTTGGAAAATGTGAGTTGAAGTGGTTGATCTGAGCACTGGAACAGGTTGCCCAGAGAGGCAGTGGAGTCTCCTTCTCTGAAGGTCTTCCAAACCCGCTTGGACGCAGTCCTGAGCCACCTGCTCTAGGTGACCCTGCGTGTGCAGGGGGGTTGGACCTCTAAAGGTCCCTTCCAACCTTAGTGATTCTGTGATTCTATGATCTGGTTCTGTAAATAACGCTGCGAGGAAAATTCAGTTTGCTCATGTTTAAGTCCCAGGGACCGTCCTCTTTGAAGAAGGTTTGTTGCCCTCCATCTCCCTCCAAGGCCTTCGGAGTAGAAGTGGGAGCCCCTCCAGGAGCTCAGCTCTAAGACAGGGATGCATCTTACTGATCTTCCTGCCAAGATGCATCCAGATTTAGTGACATTGTCTTTGAATGTCTCCAAGCCCATGGGCAGAAGGAAACAAGGTTGGCATCCAAAAATAAAAACCTCCAAAAATTGTGTCCACTGAGCATGCTCCTGACTCCTGAAGTTTGTAATCTGGCCAGGTTGAGATCTGGCAAAGTTAAGAGGCGCTTGTTGCTCTGGTGATGTGAAGGAGGGAATGACTAGAGTTGCACTGAGGTTACACATGGAATCAGGATGGGGGAGAGATGAAAGGTAGAGGAGGAGCGGAGGAACTGGGAAAAGAGGCAAGGATGAAGGAAACTTCCTGGGCTTCCTAGACTAGGAAAGAGGCATGGAAAGAAGAGATTGGCTCTTTAATTTTTAGTTTTTCAAAGCAAAAATTAGGAGAGATGAATTTGTATGTGCAGTTGGAGAGCTGAGCCACAGTGGGGAATGTCAAGTATTAAAGAAAGATTGTTGGAGTAGCAAAAGGACAATGGGCTCTGTGATATGTAAATAAAGCACATCCCCTGCAGACAAAGGGGAAGGCGTATTTCTGTGAGTGCATCTCACAGAGTTGAAATAGTCTCTAAAGTGGTAGGGAAACCTTGAATTTAAGGCATCCAATACTGCCCTGTCTCATACCGTGTGAGGTGGGACAAGCCTCACAGGCAGATCTCTGTCCTTCACCAGCCCAAATACACTGGTGTCCAAGGCACTGGCAGCATCTGGGTCTTGCTGCCGCCTTTACACCTTTGCACCGGGTGGTCTGTGAGAAGCACAAGGCAGGGCAGGTTGGTAAAACGCTGCTTCCTTTTGCATTATGTTTCAGCAGCAACTTCTGTTCTGCTGAAGTGCAGGCATCAGCCTGAAGTCAAATTCATGTCCTTATGGCTGCTAAAGGGCCTAATAGTAGGTTCAAGTTACTGCCAGGCAGTAGACATCAGAACTCAAATCTAGCGTAATAAAAATACATTTAGCTGAGCTGCATTACTGTGTAAGCTATTGCACAGATTAAATCAATTTTCTCTGTAAAATAGCTGAGGGTTGTTTATTTTCTTGCACCCCTGCTGTATAAATGTGTGCTTCAGAGCAGGGGTTTTTTTCTGTGTGAGAACTGGACATAAATGTTAGGTCGTTTTTTCCTTGTCCTCTGAATGATCAGAGAGGCACGTCTTAGATTTATACTGGTTAATGGAAATCTTTTCCAAGTAGGCTCTCCTAATACAAATTAAAAAAAAATATTATGAGTGCAACAATCCACTTGGCAGTAGATATATCAAATTAAGCCACTATAAATATAAAAGTTGCTAAGAAGACACTGTAAAGAGAGACTAGAAGGAAGGATTTTTTGAAAAAAATTTAAAAAGTTTTTATAGATGACCCTGATACTTTTAATGTGAAACAGAAATCTTAACCATTCCTTCTAGGGCTAAAGATACTGTGTTTGTTGGCTTAGAATGAATTAATTTTCCTTTGTTTTTTAAAGAAACATTACATGCTGAAGCCTCAAAATCACATAAATGACAGAGATGGAAAAAATCATCTTAAAAAGATGAGAGAGAATGCAAAGAGATTTCTGCCAAAAAAAAAAAAAAAGGGAAAAGAAAAAGAAAAAGAAAAAGGAATGAATAGTTTAACAGCTTCATGTTGAAAATGTTTTTTTTTTTAAATCAAGTAAATGGCCACTTTTGAGAACTTTCCATTACTTCTTAAATATCGCTCATTCATACATTTGTCTCAGTAAGTAGATATCTGAACTTCAGAAAGACAAAATGTCTAGCTACAAAAAATAACTGTAGCTAATTTGTGATTTACATTTTGTCATCTTCATCAAGTGTTTTCACATATTTTATCACTCATGTCATATAAAAGGTGTATCCTAAGCCTTTATTTGAATGACTGATAACATATCACTGTATGTTTGATAATAACCAATTATTTTTCATTAGCTCCCAAGTTTTTGCTCTAGTTTACTGTTTGTGCTGTATTGTATGGTGTGAATAGGATTTTGTCTGGACGTGAATTGCACGGAGGCCCGTAAGGGCAGTGGTGTGTGATGGTGGCAGAGATGCTCTCTTGCTTGCAAGTTAATAACCACGTGCTCCTGCAGCCCGGCCCTTGCCTCATCCATCCACTTGTATCCCGTGTGCCCTGTTTCCTTCATGGAAAGAAAGGACCTGTGCTGCACAAAACTTCTAAAGAAACATTAAACATCAAAAGGCTGAGAGACTCGGGCCTGTTTTGCCTGAAGAAGAGAAGGATGAGAGGGGATCTAATCAGAGTCTATAAATACTTCAGGGGAGGGGATGAGGAGGATGGGGCCAACCTCTTTTCAGTGGTGGCCACTGATAGGACAAGAGGTAACAGCCACAAACTGAAGCACCGGAAGTTCCACAGGAACTTAAGGAAAAATTTCTTGACCGTGAGGGTGACAGAGCCCTGGCACAGGCTGCCCAGAGAGGCTGTGGAGTCTCCTTGTCTGGAGATCTTCCCAACCCGCTTGGACGCAGTCCTGAGCCACCTGCTGTAGGTGACCCTGCGTGTGCAGGGGGGTTGGACTAGATGATCTCTAGAGGTCCCTTCCAACCTTAAGCATTCTATGATTCTATGATTCTATTGTATGTATCAGATATAGTATGATATTTCTGAATTTCTTTTGAAGTTACTTATCACAAGTGCATCCTCCTCATTTGGGGCTTTATGAAAACCTCTCTACTTGAGCACTAGGCAGCCATCTCCATTTCACCCTCCCCTTGGCAGGGCAGAGCACTGAATGTTGAAACTGATGAACCCCCTTGCTCACACTGACCGCTCTACTATCAGAGCTGCCCCTGCACCCTTTTTTAGCTATTAAACTAACTGAAGTAGAACACAATTTAGTTGCTTTTTCCTGGTCTTTCAAGTCAAATAAAAAGATAAAAAAGCAGCTTCAAATCTGTGCTTGGAAGGATCACCTGCAAGTAAATTGTCTGCAATTTTACTCCCAAGCATTTACTCCCCAGTCTCTTGCACTCACCTGCTTTACAAGGCAACCAGGGACAAACCAATGGATGTTACTAGTGGTTTCTTTTCAGTATTTGCTTTGAATACTCTAAGGTCATGCATCTCATGTGGCCTAGCAGTTGTTGGAGGTGCGTCTTTTGTGACAACTGCTGGCATACCAAACAGCAAACAGACAAACACACAGTATCAATCAAGCTTATCTCTTTCGTTTGTGTTCTTTTTTTAATCTTTTCTTCTTGCTAGATTTGCTGTGAAATGGTAAGATTCTTCTAAAGAACTATATTTTTTTCATCATCTTCGGCATCTTTTGAAATTGGACTGCAAAGCATATAACAAACTATGAAACTATTTTCCTGTTTTATATTTGGGAACTGGCTGCTGATGTCTAGCATGGGTGCAGTAAGAGAATCATTTTTTTCAGCTGTGCCTGTAGCAGAATTGAAGACTGATTAGGCCAGTGGAAGGGCTGGGAGAGCTCATGGGTTGGGAACTGCTGGCCCTCACTTCCCACCTGCAGTGCTCAGCATCGGCCCCAGGGCTAAGTCCAGAAAGCAGGAATGTGAATGGGATGGGCAAGGAAGAGATGTGTATCCACAGCACAGAGATGAAGAAATCCTCGATTGCAAGAAGTGAGAAACAGTATTTACCTATCTGGTGACCCTGCAAGGTGGCTACCTGAATTTAAGTAGGATTGCCTCCCATATTGCACATATTAAATATAACAGTTACCAGAGCTCAGACCTCTTGTGCAACTGGCCGCAGTGGGTCTGAAATCACCTTTCTGCAGCAGTGTCAATACCTTTATAGCAATCTATTCCTTTACCATGTGAAGCATCTTTAGTTCTTTTGGCCATAACTTATAGGGACAAGCCCTTACTTCAACACCTCCTTTGGTGACTATCCCAGTAGGGGTATGATCTTTTCTCCCTATTGTCCCTTTCTCTTCCTGTCATCAAGAGTTATCTAAGCTCCTGCGAGAGTCCAAGGCAATCTGCCTCTGTAGACAGGCACAATACACATGATTAATGACTTATCACATTAATGTGATAAGTAATACTGTTTTAATGGCAGGCAGTCCGGATGCCAGACTGAGATGATTAACTATAAGTTAGTGACCACTCAATGACCAAATCTTACTCATATTTTTCAGTGTAGGTGGGAAGTACATGCATGAACTTCAGGAAGAACGAAGCTTTTCAGATGCTTGTTCTTAGCATGGTATGTAAGGGGGAAGAAGGGAAGTTTCCCCACATTCAAATCATCTTTCTCAAAGGAGTTTGGCAGAAAATTGTGTGTATGTCTGTCTTGAGTGTCAAGAGCTTTTACTGATTGGTGCATGGGATATAGTTACTGATAGGTTTTTATAAAAAGACAAGTCATTGCTCAGTGATGCTGCAGTGAAGGCGTTGAGCACCTGCAGAGGTGCTGCAGAGCAGAGAAATGACCCCATCTTTCTCTCACTGCCTCTCCCAGATGACACGCAAGTTTCAGTGATTTGCTTTATATTCCCTGTGCCACCCCAAGCCTGATGCTCTCCTCTCTCACTGCAAAAAGCTCCCTTTCCTGCTAAGGGGAAACGTGGTGCCACTGCCGTGGGACTGCTGTGTTTTCCAGAGCCCAAAGGGAAGGGAGAGCTCAGGCAGGGAAAGAAGTGTTTGCAGGACAGTACAGAGATGTGGAGCCATGGACAGGAAGGAAAGGGAGACGCATTATCAGGGAGTGATGTCTTGTAGATGCAGCTCCCAGAAGCTGCCTGGTATGCAATGTAAAATCTCAGGAAGAGATAGCAGGTCCTGCACTGAAATGGTACATTTACGTTTCTTACACCAGGCAGAGAGTGGTACTGTTTCTCATGCATCTCAAACGAACGCACACATTCGTATGTGCAAAAATGCCACTAGCTTCTTTTCAGACCAGAAGAACATCTGATTTCTGAATGTTGATTTACTTTTTTGCAAGGCAAGGTGATGAAGGAACAAGAGGGCTCTGCGGCCTCTTAGAAGCTCCTAGAACTCTGGCAGGTTAAAAGTGACAGCATGGTAAAGTGGACTTCCATTCCCCTCGCAAAAAAAAAAAAAAAAATCCCTGATGGGACCTAACTGAAGGAGTCCGCTTGAATTTTCAGAAAGGTTCTCTCATGGAGCATTTGTTAAGGGACCTTGTAAGGGCTTGGGTAAAGGGGAAAAGCCTTGCAAGGACAGATAACTGGATAAAAAGGAAAAAATAGAAGTTAGGCATAAATGATCTCTTCTCAGAATGCACTATTGCAACATATTCATAAACATTTTCAAAAAAAGGGGTTAGTGAGGAGATGCTGCTTTCTGGCAACAGCAGCAGTAGCGATGAGCACCAGTTGTGGGAAACCACAGAGATGAGTGACTTGGTGATAAAATGGCAGATGAAACGTAGTATGAATGAAGGGGACCAGGCTAAGTGTAGACTAAGATGCTTTCATCTGGGGAACAGGCAGCATATGCCAGATGTCAGTGAGTCATGGACAGCGCAAAAGAGGGAAGGACTGAATATTTAAAAAAAAAAAAAAAAAGTGCCCATCACATGAAGGTGGCAGGTAACCGATTCAAAGCAAGTGAAAGGAAGTAGCTCTTTGCTTGCTGGGCATTAAAGACTTGGACTCTTGCCATAGGTTGTTGTGGATGCTAAATGTTCACATGAATTCAAGAAGAGACTGGACAAGTTCATGGTGGGGAAGCCTATGCGTGGCTGTTAAATATAACAGACCACCTCTGGCTCAGGAAATGCCTGAGGCAGAAAGTGCTGGAGGCTGGCAGCCTATTCTGGGAAAGTATGCTCGCTCTGTTCTTGCGCTCCTCTCTAGGCATCTGGTTTTTGGCTACTGTCAGACAGACTACTCAGCTACATGGACCTTTTGTCGGCGGCTGCTCTCATATTTTGATACCGTCTTCGCCCACGCTGGCACAACACACTGCTGCTTCGCGGTCCCTCCGAGCTCCTCAAGGGCCTCCAAAGTGAAAACTTCTGGAACGCTCTTTTCTGAAACCCTTGTGCTCCGGAGCGCAAAACCTAACCTTGCCAGGAGCTAACATCCTCATCTACTGATTTGCCAGGGAGAAGACATGTGAAATTTTGCTAGGGGCTTAGTACCTTGCACATCTATGCCTGATTGCTCCAGGCCTCCAAAGACTGTGTTTCTGTACTCAGGTGAAAAAAAGGAAGCAGATAGATACTTTTCTTCCCAAGCTGTTACGTGCCTTGCTTAACACTGTGTTTCTGTATCCTTCTCCACAGAGAGTGTGCAACACGTCTTTCTATCTCTTACCTGCTAACCCCTGCTCACGGGCAAGTTGAGCCGAGCTGCTTGGCTGTCTTCCGAAGGGCTCTCAGCACGGGCAGAGCTGCCTTCATGCACTGCCTGCAGAGGTTCTGTGCTCCGCAAGGTCCCCAGGTGCCACGGGGACAGGAGAGGCCCTCCCAAACTGTGGACTGTCTTTAAAGCTAGTGGAAATCCATAGCGTAAACACTTTTTTTGCAGAAATACTGCGTGCCAAATTTTAGCTTAAAAAAAAAAGGCTAGAGCCAGAGCAAGAGAAAGAGAAGCAGAAGAGGTCGGCTGGCAGCTGCTCATGGTAAGGAAACTGCCCACATGTGCCCTATCCCGCTCAGTGCTGCAGCCACGTCCAGTGCATAAGCCAGGACTTGGTGCCTATAGCTTTATGGTGATGTCCTGCTAACTTTTATGGCAGAAGCTTGTGATAATGCAGTAAAAGATCTCTGATGCTTTTTTCTTTTTCTTTTTTTAACTTTCATAACCTGCATCTTTGACAATTAAACTAATATGGTGCCACGTGTGAAAGGCTGCCTAGACAAATGTAATGAAGATGTAATTCCTCTTTTTTTTTATTGTTCAAGGTTGTACTTGAACAAGGCCAGCAAATTGAAAATAAGCATCAGACAATAAAAAAGTAGTTTTGGAAGAAGCATTTTTTTTAATTATTTTTTTTCCGGTACATCCACAAATCCAAATCTATTCACATTTTTTTTGTTTTGTTTTGTTTTTTTTTTTAAATCTTAAACTGTAGTTAGGGAGCAATCACTAGGACACTAGGATATGTCAATTGCTATGAAGATACAGTCATTGCATGTCACAGGTCAAAAAGATAGGCAGCTTTTTCGAGCTCCTCTCATACCACTGCTTCTCCAGGGAGAATTTGGGACCTCCTGGCATACATCATGCCTTTAAGATGGCTGTGCTGCCTCTTTGTAATCAGCACCAGAACTTGCCTGTAGCTTGTGCTCAGCCCAAGGAGCCCCTTACAGTGGAGCACATTGGCCTCTTGGTCTCTGCTTCCCTAATTCATTTTCAAATGGGGCTGTCAGTCGCTCTGATCATCTCAGACATAAAAGTCCATATAAGGGCAGTGTACTGCTCAGGGAGGTATTTAGCAGTATTTAAATAATTGGCTCTGATGTATGGTGAAAATTAAATCCCGTTTTGATGACAGGAAGGCAGAGCATGATCAGCAAATATAGATTTGGTGCAAATTGTACAGTCACCATGTGGCAATTTGTGGCTGTGCAAGTGATTCCCAAACTAGCCTGAAGGAGGCAGAAATGTTGTCCAAATCATCAGCGTGAAGTCACTTCTTTGCTGCTTGAAACCTTTTGCCTACTGCTGGCCTTGGGCCCACACAAATACCCAAACACAGCAAGGAATATAAACTCACAAGAGTCTCAGCTTTCATAATATGACTAAGTTGTTTTGATTTAAGAGTGCTCTTCTTGCCAAGATTGGAAAAAATTAGTCCATTCTCTTCACGGCTGGATGTCAGAGCACACCAAGGTTTTCAGACAAATGCCCCAAATGCTCTCACTTAAAGGAATGGCTGGACCAAGACGCAAGTGTTGGAAAACTTAACTCTTTCTTAAATTTTGTTTCTCGGGGAGCTGGAAAAAAAGTAGGAATGGCAAGGCTATTAGTTTTTTTACCTTGTTCTGTTTCGAGGCTGAAGACAACGTCAGCCATCAGGTCCCCTTCCATAGGGTGCAGAGCACTGGCAGAATTTGCTGCAGAGCAGCAATGCTTCATGCCTGCACCGTGCGTAGATAGAAGGTATAAAGAGCACTGTTGGTATTTAAGTGTATTCTAGGTCTTCTTTAGGGTCATGCTACCCCTTGGTATGCAGTCTGAGGCCTGTCTGTTTTTAATAAGCTGTTGTTCCTGTAAGGCCCTTGCAGCTCACTTCAAATATAGGTTTATAGTATGGAAAATTCAGAGCAGTGTAGCAAAGCAGTTTGTAGGAAGACCTGTCACTGCAAAGGAATCCACATGTTTCTGGCTTCCTGGCACGTCTGTAGGCCTATGTTTATTCATTATTAGAGCTGGCGTTTCAGGAGAACTGTTAAGGCCTGCGGGGTCCGTTTAATTGCCCAAACACTGGCATTTGGGGCCGTATAAAGATGTGCAAGGGTATCCAAGGCATCCAGAGAGAACAGGCAGGAGTGATGAAGTACCTGAAAAACCCCTTTGCATGGGCAGAGAGAGAGCAGGCAGATGCCCTCAAACATCTCACGAGGTTCTGACTGTCCTTGCTTAAGCAAGCATACTGCCCGTGTGATAGGGACGAGCTCTGTGGTGAAGGTCAGACAGGCTTTTCGCAGGGCTACAAAGACACAAAAAGCAAACCACAATGGTTCACTGGGCGGGCGAGTCTAGAAATGGCTGCTGTGTGATGGTGTGGCCATTCTGTAATGCTGCCGGCTGTAGTTTTTATGAAAACTTCTTTTCTCTTATACAGACAGTTCATGCTTCCTTTTAAGACTGAAGTGTTTCTCACATTAAAAAAAAAAAAAAAATAAAAAAAATAAAGCCAAACACGTTGTCTCTTACCGCGTGGCCTCTGCTGGGGGTCTCCGGGCCCTACCCCGGGACGCAACTGAAGACGTTAGCACGGGCGCCGTCCCCAGCTGAAGGGCAGGGGACGTGGAGTCAGAGCCAGAGAACGCCGGGGGGTGTCCTAGCGCCTCCAGCAGCTGCGGGACACAGCCCGGCTCTGCCCGAGGCTCTGCTGCGGAAGCGGCGTCTCACGTGGAGTCCCAGAGTTCGAGGAGAAACGCAGAGGCCGTGGCCGACGCCGCGGGGCTCCCCGGCAGCGGCTGCGCTCGCCGCCCGCTCTCCGCCCCGACGGGATGGCGGCCGCCCTGCGAGAGGGCGCCTGGGGCCACGGCGAGGCACGGGCTTCGAGCCGCCGCTGGAGGCAGCTCACGGGGCTGCCGGGCTCCGCTCGTTCTGCCTGGAAACCCCAGAGCGCTTGGGGTTCGTCTTGGCCTCCTTGTAGACGACCTCTCGGTGCTCTACAAGGTAGTGAGGAGCTGCACGGCTGCCTGTTTCTTCTGCACCAACCGTGCCGTTTGCTCTTCCTCCTTGTTGCAGCTCTTATTCCCTTGGCTTTTCTGCTTGTTTTTTCTCACCTTTCCTGCCTCTGCAGTGGCTTCTACACCCTACCTGTTACTTTTGGGGTTGACATCAGCGTATTTTCCTTCTGCCAGGGAGAAGGTGGCAAAGAGCTCTCTCAGAAATCCCTGGCGCTTTCATTTGCTCCCTCAAATGGTCCAGCTGGGAAGAGCAGAGCATAAACCATTGACTGTGTGAATAACAGAGGAATGAGAGCCTTGCTTTCCGTGAATTCAGACTATGAAATGTTTAAAACTATCCATCAAATTGCTTTTTTCTGATTTTTTCTTGCTTTGTTTTGTTTTGTTTTTGTCAGTAGCCACAGATACTTAATAAATCCTTTGAAAGTACAGGCTGATTTGTATGGAAAAATCTGGTAGCTGATGATAGCATTGAATTAATTTACTTTTGTTTTCTACGTGGATGTTTCCTGTAAAAAAGTGGTCCTGGATCGTTACCCAAGGCGAACAATTCTTTTGAAAAGGATTGTTTTGAAGTGCGTTGCTGGTGATACCCATTGCAAGCAATGTCAGCTAAAGTTGCTAAGCAACAATGTCCTACTAAAAAAAAAAAGCAGTCGTGCCTCACGTATATCCTCATGGCATGCAGAAAGGTTATTCCATGATGTATTTTGTAAGAGAGAAAGGTCTTAATGGGTGTACTCTGAAGAAGACTTTCCCCATCTCTTTTTCCAAGCTTTCTATTGGGGGTAATTTCTTTTAATGAACAAGATGATTAAATTTCTATTTCACTTAAGTAATAAGAATTGCTCTAAATAAAGACATGTATTGGCACAAAGATTAAAAAGGTGTAGCTCCTAGAGCATTCTATTTATTCTAGTATCAGGCATTTAAAGCACTAAAAAAAAAAAAAATACATTTTCACCCATTACAAGGCATCAAGTATTTAAAATTCCTTATCATAGAAGCACCAAAGCACAACTTCATTAAATAAGTATTCTAGTTCTTTGGCACTCAAGCATTCACGTCAGTTTTGAAAACTAGATTCTGCTGTTTCCATTTTTTTTCTTTTGATGTGTCTCCGAGGGCTTTCTGCTGCCTGCGTCTCCCTGAGAAGGGCACCGTTCCTGACAGCGGGGGAGGCTTCTTCCAAAGGGCTCGGGTCTGCAAAAAGTGATTTGTGAGCTGATCCCTGCAGCCTGAGCAAGCTTCACTCAGCCCTGCTGAGTCCCTGCACCACGCCTGGTTACAGGCTCGCCAAGGATTTGTTGATATGCGGTGGTGCAGTTGGATCCCTCCTTTCTGAAGGGTGCGCTGGTTTGTCAGATCCACCCAGATCCAGGGAAGGCAGGACAACATTCAGGTGGGAACTCAGGAGGTTCAGTGCAGACTTTGAAGAGTTTAGGGCTCTGCATCATAAAGAGCTAAAAATGATTTTGCAGTATTGCATGAAATTTCATTGCATGAAATTCATGCAGTTTATTCAGTACATGCATCTCTTTTCATCATATTATCTAATTAAGGATATCAGTTAATGTCTTAGTTCTTATTTTTCCTGGAAGGCTGTTATATTTCCTTGTAGCCTGACCAAATTCAAAATACAGAAGACTCTCTTGTACTGAGACATGCACTTAGATCTTGGTCTACTCTTTTTGACAGCATCTGTCTCCGCATTATAATCTAGTTGTCTGCTACACTGGCAGCCAAGAAATGTCATGTTCCAGGATCAAAAATACTTCTGGTTGTGTTTTTTAGGAAAAAAAAAAAAAATCTCTCTTTTTTTTTTTTTTTTTTAAGATGGAACTATTTAAATCTCCTTGACTTGTGAAATGGGATCAATTTCACTGACACAAAATATTTTCAGAACAGTTCAGATTACTTTTTTAAATGTTGGGCTTTTAGTCTTGGGTTTGATACAACCTGTGTTACATTCCCTTCCTTCCCAACCTGGCCAACTCTCCTCCAAAAAAATGTCCCAGTTCACTGTTTGAAGAAAAACACTTAAAAACAACTAAATGAAATGATAGTGACTTCCAAGTAAAACATTTGGACTTCATCAACATGTATCATTTTACTGGGGTTAGTATGATTCATTTTGATGTATAGCTCCTTTCTGTGAACACTTTCAAAACTGTTTTCTCCTTGTTCAGGATAAAACAAAATTTGAAACCCGCAGTGTTTTAGGGGAAAATGGCATTTGCAGATTTGGGTTGGCTCTTTCCAGGAGCCTCTGGCTTTACATGCTCAACCAGTCACCATTCCTGTTGTATAGATAGCAGCACATAAGATACAGGCCACCTTTACAGGCATTTGATGATCAATAAATGAGTCTTACAGAAAGGCCCACTGTTAATAGTTCTGATTAGCCAGAGGCACTGATAGGAAATTGGATCTAAACGCTGCAAGATTTTATGGGTTCCTGTGGAATGCGATCTTTTCCTGGCAAGGGCTGTGGTTACTTGACAATTCAGCTTACATACTTTTTATATCTTTTCAGCTCCCACTGTGATCTTGATCTCCCGTCAGGTCAGCAGCGAGCTGTGGGTCTTGTTCTGGGCTTTCTAACTACCCTGGCTTCCTCTGGAACTTGCTAATAAAACCAACATATTTCATATAAATCTCCTGGAGTGAAAAATCACGATCTGATAAGATTGACAGAATGAACTGTTGAAACTTGATGCTGCATAAACCGACTTTCCTTGAGGAGCAGCCATGCTGGCGCTTTGTTGAGCAAGAGCTCCATCTAAGGGGATAGGACTAAAATCCTCACCGAGGCAACGTTGCAGGCTTACATGGTGAAGCGAGGGGAAACTCACGGCTTTCTCATCTTCCAGAGTCACTGTGAATTGCTATTTTGCTAAAACACACTGCCAGAAGAATCTGCAAAGACAACAGCTCTAGTGCACAGCAGGGCAAGTTGGGCACCATAGAAGTGATGATACTAATGCATGAGGATTCATTTTCTCCAGTGCTAAATTACAGCAGTTTTGGGGATGGCCTGGAACCAGTTCCAGCAAGGGATATCTGAGCATTTCACACACACGTGTAAACAGGGACTGCTCCTGCACATGACTCTGCATGCACTTGTTTGTGCCGTGGTCCCTCTCCATCTGGATTCCCACTCTTCCAGTTTGGTGGTGCCGTTCGCATTAGGTGTGAGCTTTTGGCATTGTACCTGGCAGAAGGAGCACAGCATTTGCCAACGTCCCTTGCCTTGGCAAAGGCTCTTCAGTATCTTCAGGCTGTAGCAGCAGCTAGCACTGCAGGATAGTTTCACAGCAGCAGTGTAACTTGATGTGGATGCTTCTGGGAATGCCTTGCGTGATTAGCATTTTCTCACAGCTCTCATTCATGACAAATTGGCAGACAGTTCCCTATTACTTTTTTTATTACCTAATGTAATTTGTCTGGGAGCTGTCATCTTCTGAATTTAAATATGGCTAGAGACAGTGTCTCTGTCTAGCAAGAGGGAAATGTCAACCTCCATCAGCTGCCTGCTCTTCTGCCGTTATGAGAGCTGTTCTGCTTTGTTAGCACTGATCATTTTAAGCCTATGGATTATTACGGCTGACCAAAAGATGTCTCCTTAATTACCTAATTAACCAGTTCCTTCTAACTTTAATGGGAAAAAGAGTCTTCCCTTGTTGTAGAGGAACAGCTTCTGAATTAAGCTGCATGTTCCATGTTTCCTCATGAGACTCATCACAAAAGAAAGATGTAGGGAACACTTGCACTGCTGTCCCCCTGTACAGATAACCATCTGCTTATGTTGTAAAACATCAACACTATAGCTGTTGGTGGTGTCGCTGCACCTTCCCCCCGTGGTGTTACCAAAGTAGACACTTCCATAAGAGGTATCACAAAAACTCTCTAGGGGAGAAAAGGCTGTGCTGTCGCAGAGGAAGGTTTCCTCTGCTTTCTTGCAGCCCTGCTCACATCACGTCCTTCCACTGCACCCATTAATTGCTCTGCTTTTACCATGATTAGCGTGTTGGGGTTGGGTCCAGCAGGCAGCTGCCAAGCAAAGTTCAGTCAGGGTAGGCAAGGCTTTTGTGATGAGCGACATTTGTTTTCTATGGTAGCAGACTTATGTTTCTAGTTATCATCCCCAAAAGATGCAAAGTCCAAATCTGCCTGTCCAGCTTATATTAAAAAACACCTTCCTGCACAACTAATGGTACTGGCTTAACTGTCCTAGCTTGAAGAGGGCAATGCATAGCAGGAGAATTGCATGCATTTTATTTTTTTAAGAAAAAAATGCAATTTAGATGGAGGATTTGCTTATGTTCAGTCAACATTCAATTTCATCTGGCTGTAGAGTAGAAAACATCGAACAAATTGGCTGTCTCTTCACCTGCTTCTGAAATGCATACATCAACATTGACTTGCAATAAGGCAGGATGCAGGGGAGAGGGAGTGGGGAATTTGTTTTCTTAGAGATGTTTGCATCAGTTCTTGGAGGGAGCGGACACAACTATCATCCAGAAGCATCATTCGGAAAAACAAAATAAAACTTATCTTCTACTTCTTTTGGAGGTGGAGTGGGAAATGAATTCTGTGCCTTGACTGTTTTGAGAAGTCTAAATCCAAAACATGGGGTTCCAGCCCCTGTATTATGCACGATAACTTACTTTCATGGTCCATCTTATGTAGTGCTGCTTCATATTGTTGTTCTGGTTTGGTTTTTTTTTGTATGTTTTTGGTATTTTTTTTCCTCATTGCTGGTAGTGAACTTCTTTTCAGAGAGACTGACTGGAGAGTGTCTGGCAAATTATGGTTTACTGAGGTTAGATTTTATTCTGATTTCAGGGATGAACAGATGTGTGCATTAACTCCCAGTGTATAACTGAAATTTGGGAAGGTCTCCCTGGCCACTCTGGATTTTGTGAGGATCTGCTTGGTCATTTGTAAGGTCTCCTTGGATATCTTTGCTTTTAGATTGTGAAGACTGAACTTCAGTTTAGCAATAATTTCATCACAGGCAAATGCTATGTGGGAAATTGCCCATACCCTGTGATATGCAGGGGATTCATATTTATACTACCTAGTGTTGAATATCTATTTGTTTAATAGACTTGATTTATGGGGAAAAAAAAAAAAAAAAGCAGATCTGGCCTTAACACATTGTCTCATGCTCTCCATTAGCAGCTTTCTCTGCTAAAACTCACTTTTTAGGGAGAAGACATTCTCTGAGTCCTGATTGCAAAAGAAGAAGAATACACTTTCAATGTCAGAAAAGCAATTACAGTTTTGGTCTAATAGTTTTGACTTGTGGGATTTAATGAAGAAAGGTGACATAGCCCAGAAAGTACAGTATATTGGACAGAGTGCAAGGATTTCACTATCCCAAAGTAGCGGGTGTGTAGAGGCTGGTATTTACTATTCTTGTTTGGTAAAAGTTGTTAAGACTTGCTGAGCTTATGACACCGAAGAAAATGATGTTGTCTCCGAGATGTGGAGGTGCCTGACATTATATTTAATGAGCAAGACAGATAGTGGTGTTTTATGGGCTAAATAATGTAGCGTTATGCTCTGCTTGTCACCTCTTAAGTAATTTTTTCCCTTTATCATACATGCCACCACTGTGATCTTCTAGATGCAGATTTAAAGCTTTCAGCTTCCTGCAGAGATAATAGCCAAACCAAAGTGGTGGTTTTGCAGCATGCACAGAGGGAAATTTGGACAAGAACACTTCAATTCTTCTTTACTCATGCTCAGAGTCAGAGCCAGAGTCTGGTCAGAGCTCAGGTTTTCATAGGTGCATTACCTAGTTCTCTTTAAATAAACTTTGCATTTCAGTTTGCTGTGATTTCCTGAAGGCTCTCCAGAAAAATCTAAGCTCACTTTTGTCATGGGGTCCCTAGCACAAGAGGAGAACAATTTGATCCCAGTGCCCTTCAGTTCTGTGCATTTTAGCACTATTGTGCTCTGGGTCAGGACATCGATTCCTGTTTGGTTTGTGTTCCTGAGCAGCATCCCAGGTTTCTGTTTTGCAGAGCAAAACATTTGCTTGTGCATTGTAGGCAGTGCTGAGATGGTATGCCTAAGTCAAGATAACAGCCCACAGCAAAAAGACCAGAGAAAAATAACATATGAGAATGTAGGAAGAAAAATTGCATAAAGAAGCCAAAGCACTAATATTTCTCTGATTAAGAATCACCTATTGCCCATTCAACTTTATGCAATGCTTCTTAAAATAATAATGTCCCTTCAGCATAATGAATTTCCTCCAGGTCATCTGAAAAGCTCTTTATCTGCATGTTTTGGCTGTCCTCCACTTTGGCTACTTAACACTGTTTCGTCATTGTGAAATCCCAATTGAATTTAAGTTGAACAGGACAAAAAAAAAAAAAAAAAGCTCCAAAATAGCAAATGACAGTTTGAAAGAACAGGAGTGGTCCAGGCTGGTGAAAGCAAAAATGCCAGAGTCTGCATTTCTGTGTGGCATTTGAATGACCATTTTTTGGAATTGCACTTTTTGTTTTAAAGGGCAGCTCTGTAAAAATCATCTTTTTTTCATACCAAAGCTAGCCCAAATCATAATCACTGGTTTTATATTTTCTTTCTAAAACTTTGCATATGGCTACAGTATATAATACAGAACTATATTCAAACTAAAATGGAGCTGAGGTTCTTGGCTTGACTCATTAGCAGTCTGAAAACTTGTGATTCTAGTTAAATCTCCATCCTCAGCTTCTGTTTTGCTAAAACACCTACTTTGCCTGGTTTTGCACTGTCACTTGTCCACAGCCTTTTCTGATAGGCAGGGACAAGGAATCAAAGGCTCTCCTGCAGCTCTGAGCTCTCACTCTGTGTTTGGCCAAGGTCTTGTGAGCATTGATCCTTGCTGGCACTGGGGTGGCTACCAGCTTTGCCCTCTCCCCCACCACTGGTACAAATTTCCCTCTTAATCAAAGTATGGATGTTTTAATTCATGCAAACTGTATTTCAGTTTGCAGGTTTTCTCTGCAAATATTTCCCTGGAAATAGCCAAGAAGTCTGTTTTACTGAATCTTCGTCTGTTTCTTTTACACTGCATGTTTAGAATTTCTCTTTTTTGAATTAATTGAATTCAAGCAAACATCTAATATTGGTTTCATATTCAGTAAAGGTGCAATATTATCCTCAAGATTTGGACACCTGATGTCCAAATATTACCTTATGCTACATTTACATAGACTTATGAAGTCCCTACCAGAGAGATCAGAGGCCACTTTTAATACGCCAAATATACACAAACAGTGAGGAACTTACACACTAAAACAGAAAATGAAAGAATATAAAATCTAATCTAATGAACAAATCTCAAATCTAATCTAATGGGTGATCTAATGGGAGATCCAGGCACAGAGAAGCAAAGTGACTTGGTCAAAATGAGAAAAGCAATCAGCAGAGTTGGGATGTAACCCTACGTTCCTGTTTTCCAGTGTCCCTTTCCACTGATAGTTGTTTTTTCCTGTACTACCTCTTCCCACTAACCAAAGGAACTGAAGAGAATTTGGGCTTTATTTGTGCTTTCTTCAAGCAGTGGATGATTCACCCTCTGGCCATGCTGAGGTTTTGGGGGGGGGTTTGGTTGGTTGGGCGGTTTTCGGTAAATACGCAATTAACAACTTTACTGGAAAACAATGATACTTTAACACTACTAGAATGATATTTTAAAAACGAATAGTCCTTAGATGATGGGCATTAAATGACCTGCAAATGTAAATGGAAAGTATATCCAAAATAAATTGTACTCGGAAAGAATGAGGACCAGAAAAGGCATCCTTCTATTTTTCCAAGGAAAGATTGGTACTGATAAAAATCCCTTTCTCCCCCAAATCCACACTCTTCTGTTTTCTTTGAGCTGATTTGGATTTAAGATGAAGTTTTTGAGTTCAAGACAGGACAGCCAAGAAGCTAGGAGATTTTTTTGTGTGCCTGGAACATAACACTATGAACACCAGGAGCGTAAGAGTTTTCACATGCTTCCGTGTCCTGCAGGCACTGGATAAACTGTATTATGGCACATGCAGAAAACTGTACATCTGGCAAAAGAATCTTTGCTCATTTTGAAGATGCTAGTTATAACTGGGTGCAACATTTAAGTGGGGATAACACCTCTAAAACCTGCCCAGCTCTTTATAGATAGTGAAATGTTCAAGAAAATGCACAATAATAAACTTCAGTATTAATATTTTACTTCACCAGAACACGTGTTTCCTAAAACTGGGTGTGTTGCTCACTCTCAGTGTCTATTTCAAATTGCCTACTGTCAAAGAAATTTTTGCTCAGACTCTACTTTGAGAAGTGGTTTCAGCTTGATGGTGTTGACATCTGGGAATCCTTATAGCAAAATCTATACATGTCCACAACCAATAGTGTGATTCCTCTGGTTAATGTTCGCATCTAGAGAGATATATAGGAAGCCCAATTCAACATGCAGCTAGTACATGCTCTGCAGTTTCTGAGTATATAGGTGAAGAAATCGTCAGAAAACAAAAATTAGGCTAAGACTGTTCTTGAGGATTAATCACTTTGCCTTCCAAAATAACCGATGTTATCATAAATGAAGAATAAACCAAGAAAATAGGACAGAGAAGGAAAGAGACATGAGAGAAATACAAAATGCAAATATAAAAAGATTGTGAATCTTACGAGTTTGGGAGCTTTCATTTTTGTCCATCTTCTACTCAGAAGAAATGGATGTTCTGTTGCAATGAAATTCTGTGGCTTTCAGGTGGCTCTGTCTTTTAATACAGCTTACAGATTGGCTAGGGTCACACAGTAATGCAGGTTTGTAGCCCAGTTGTTCTCTCAAAACCTCAGTTTAAAATCCATGTGTGTAGAGGGATGTGATTTGGTAACTTGTACCTACTGCCCATGGGAAAATCTTTATTTTTTATAATGGAAGGAATAGCAAAGCTTCATTTCCCTGTTGAGAACATGCTCAAAACTAGCCATGGAAGAGTTTTAGACACTGACTGAAGTGTCTAAAGCATTATTTTAAGTATCTGGATTAGTTTTTCAATTAAAAAAAAAATGGTTCAAAAACCTCCTTTTGTGATTTTTTTTTTTTTTTTTTTTTGAGGGGAAGCTCAATACTTGCATTGAGTGCACATATCCTTTATTTTCTTGCTACATCTGAGACAAAATGGAAGAGCTTACTACATATTTAAGACATCTCATTAAAAGAACAAATTGAATCCTAGCTTCCTATGGCAGGGAGAAGCGAAATAATGCCAGAGCTGCTATGTGTCTCATCCTTTCTCAGTCTGGTGGAGAGACTTTGAGAATATTTACTGCATTCAGCCCTCCACGTAAGGGAGGGGGAGGAAGAGCAGCCTGCGGTTCCTGATGGGGCTTGTGTACAAGCTTTGCTGTGTTGCTGTCTATCACCGGTGTGATCTGGGCAATTCTTGGTGTCTAAGACAGAGTTCTCAGCACCAGAAGGCCCTCCCTGGCAAAGCCCGAGGTGGCAAATGTCCCTTGTGTGACAGCTGAACAGAAACTTTCTAGACTTCCTTACTGTGAGAAGGACTTGGTCACCCACTGTGAAGTATTTGATACCTAAGATAATTAGTAGGCTCTCTCTCAGCTCATTGTTGGGCTTGTAGTTCTCTGGTTTATTCTATTATTTGCTTCACTCTAAAATCAAAATGGGCCAGCTGTTTTGTTCATATAAAGGAACTAATTCTTGCTGAAAAACAGTGGCCAAAAATAAAGCGACTTTGAAAGAATTCCTTCACTCAGCACGACTGAAACTCAGCTGTGCTGTGGAAAGTAGAGTTTTCTGATGAAATGAATACTAAAAAACACATGGATTCAAAAGGAGAGAGGGAGCAATTACTCTGTAATTCAAGGGCCACTATGAGTGAAAAGGCAAACAGATTATTAGAAAAATGGCATGAAAGTAGGGTTAGAATTGTGACTCTGTGAACCTTTAAGAAGTCATATAAGACAGAAAGTTTGGAGATGGGAAAAAAAAAAGCTGGTTTTATGTGCTGTTGGTATAAAAGTTAACAGTAATGGGGTGAATAGAGTTTGTGAGCCATTTCTCCCAAATAAATCAGAGCTCTGTTGTGGACACATCTCTGGAGAGGTACTTTGAAGCTTTTGTTTCCTCACCGGGAGCACTGCCCCTGCTACTGGGGAGATTGCATGCACTGCTCAGTCTCCTTGATGGACAAAAAAAGCTGGACTTATCCTGCTTATTGCAGCTTACTAATGAAAAATAAAGACAAACGCATATCCCAAAGGGACGCAGAGAAGAAGGAGAAGTATTATATTTGTGTAGAAGCAAAGGAAAAGATCCTTACCCGAGTTTGAAGGGATACCCCCACAAGCACTGAGGGAGCTGGTGGGTGTCACCGCAAGGAGCTTTCCTGCACTGAAAGGAGCAGGCTCGTCCCCTGCTCCCACCTGCCTCAGCAGGAAACTAACCTCAGGCTCCTGTGAGGAGGGAAAAGGCAAAAACCAGGATCACGGTGCTGGAAGTGAGCACACTTTGGCCTCTTCACAGAAACACAGAATGCTTGGGGTTGAAAGGGACCTTCGGAGATCCCACGCACCCACCGCTTAAGCAGGGTCACCTAGAGGACGTTGCACAAGATCGCGTCCGGCGGGTTTGGACTCCACAATCTCTCTGGGCAACCTGTGCCAGCGCCCAGTCACCCCCACAGTCAAGAAGTTTTTCCTCACGTTGAGAAGAAACTTCCCGTGTTTCAGATTTTGCCCATTGCCTCTTAGCCATCACTGGAAGTAGTCTGGCCTCATCCTCTTGACACCCTCCAGATATTTGTATACACTCATAAGGTCCCCCTCAGCCTTTTCTCTAAGCTGAACAGACCCAGCTCTCTCAGTCTCTCCTCATATGAGAGATACCCTAGTCCCCTAATCATCTTCATAGTTATCTGCTGCACTCTCTCCAGTAGCTCTGCGTCCATCTTGTACCGGGCACCCCAAAACTGGACACAATACTCCAGTACACCAGGGCTGAGGGGGAGAATCCCCTCCCTCAAACTGCTGGCAACCCTCTTCCCAATGCACCCCAGGGTACCATTGGCCTTCTTGGCCACAAGGGCCCATTACTGGCTCATGGTCAACTTGTCGTCTAGCAGGATGCCACCGTCTCATGGTCACCAAGACCAAGGCTACACGCAGCCTTCACACCTGCAAGCAGTCCTTCTTTATTTGCTAGCACAAGGTCCAGCAGCACACCTCTCCCCACTGGCTGGCAGAAAGTTGTCAAAATGACCTGCTGCATTGTTTGTGCCTAGCTGTATTGTCTTTCCAGCATATGTGAGTGTGGTTGAAGTCCCCCCATGAGAATCGGGGGCTGTGATGCCTGGGATGCTTCGGAGCAATGCACAGAGAGGGCGGCTGGGTGGCCACAGCCCCCTGGGCCCAGAGCACACAGGGGCTGCCTGAAAGCGCCAGAGCAGAGGGGAGGAGCGGGAGGGCCCAGGGCAGAGGGGAGGCGGCCGGTGGGGCTGAGATGACCCTGCAGCGGTGCTGGTTGGGGTGTCAGGCCAAGCACAGAAAGCTGATTGGCCAGCAGCAGTTCCATGGGGCTGCCTTGCGAGGTCCCGGAGCACATTCCCAAGTGGAGCCCTTGCTGAGACAGGGCGGGCCGGGTAGGGCGCAGAGGCCGCAGGCAGGGGAGCGGCAGCGCCTCAGAGCCCCAGGGCCCTGCCGGTGCGGACAGCAGGCTCCTGCTTTGCCCAAGGCTCTGCTAACTCGCAACCTGCAGGAAACCGGCCCCAAGGGCAGATGAGCCAGTGCAGCTGCTTTGTCTGCACAGTCAGCCTCCTCCAAGAGCAGGAACAGCCCATCAAAATGACAAGCAGGAGTTGGAGAAGATCCTGCTCCTCAGCCGAAAACTCCTCACTGAGCTCCGACCCCAGAAGGACACCTGTGGAGATGGAGATGGGCCTGGATCCCTTGGGAAGGTGACAGCAACGGTTCCTGCGCTCCTAGGGGTGACATGATGAAAGCTGAAGCCCAGGCAGCAGGGAGGGCAGTGCAGCACGGGAAGAAAGGCCAGAGGCTGTTAGGGTGGCAAGTGTGGACAGAGCCAGGCCCCACAAGAGCACTGATGAGCTAAGCGAGATGCCTGGGAGAGAGTCTCTCTCAGGAGGAGGCAGCTGCAGCGGGGGATCGAGGCGCAGAGCCAGACGCCTGTGCTCAGCTCGCCTTTCCAGCTGAGCTGGCAGCAAGGCAGGCAGGCAGCTGAAGGCAGCAAAGAGGGCCCGCAGGAGGGCACGGCTCCGGGTCTTGCAGTTCTCGTGGAAGGGCACGTGCAGAGGTTGCGGCAGTGCCCCTGGGCCCCCACTGGCGGTCAGTGCCCTTGTTACAGGAAGTTGGTGGGGATATGGTGGGGCCCCGCTAGAGGGTGCTGTGTCCTGGTGCAGCTCATGGGAGTGTTGCTCATCTGTCCAAGGGGCCTGCTGCAACAGAGCTCCCTGCAACAGAGGGAGCATGTGGGTCCTGAGATGCGGCTCTGCAGGGAGGGCCTGGTGCTCCTGCCTCGGCTGAGCACCCCAGCTCCTCAGGGTGGACCACGTGCCCTGAGGGGTGAGAGGAAGGAGGTGCAGGGAGAGCTGAGCAGAGACGGCTGCAACAGGGAGGTGAGCAGCAGCGTGACAGGACGCTGGCAGCGACACCGCGGGAGCAGGCGCTGAGGCCTGGGTCTGCAAGGGCAAGGCCAAGGGAGGACAGGCAGCCTGGAGGATAGTGGAAGATGTGGGGGTGCAGAGGTGTCTTTGGGAAGGCAGCTCTGCTGGAGCTGAAAGTGGCAAGAGCGACCACGACCCACTGGAGAGGCTTCCATGGGAACACTGGTAGGAAGAGGATGGCCAAGGAAAAGGGAGCTGTGTTGCCCAGTGGGAGTTGGTGGATCTCAATAATCTTGGAAAGATTATGGTGATCAGGAGCAGTGCCTGCAGCCCAAAAGAAAGCAAACGTCACTTCAGGCCGATATAGTTCGGTGTCCTTAGGTGGGATTGCTGCAGTCGTGGGAGTGCTACAATGGACAGGTGTCAGGCTTTTTTTTTCTGTGGAACAGAAGGTCTCGTTTAGATCTCATTGGTCAGGATCTGAGGAGAGGCCCTAAGAGGGTGTCAGCATGATGAGAGCCTGTAACTGTCGGTGGGGTCGGGCTGAGGAAGTGGATGAAGCCTCCCTTAAATGGAAATATTGGATGTGCAGACTGTCGTGCTCCTCAGGGACCTGAAACCTGATCACCAAAAACAACATGGTGCAATGCAAGCAGTCCCAGAGATTTCTAGAGGGTGTCAGGCATAACTTCCTGATATATAGCTTTGTTTAGGTCAGCCATGGCTGTTGTACAGTTGTATCTGCTTTTTACTCCTACTGGAACACCGGCTAGGACACGGTTAGGGACACAGCTAGGGACACGGCAGCCTTGACTGTAGTGACCGTGAAAGAGTGGAGGTGAAGATCCTAGAGGAGTGAGGAAAGAGAGTCTCACAGTACAGACCCTGGACATCAGGTGAGCAGATTGAAGCTCTTTAGGGAATGCACAGATCATACCACAAGCAAAGGGTAAAGGAGATCCTAGAATCTTTAACCTTTACCCTTGAAATGGCAGAGACATGAAGAACATGAAGAACAGTTTCTTCCTCCAAATGAGTCATAAAATTCAGAACAATCTCTGATCATTGCTGAGTAGGATTTCTGCTGAGTGATTTTTGTCGTGGTGGACATGGAAAGACTGAGGTCTCCATTGACTTCTTTATCCTAGTCTTCACCAGCAGGATGAATCAGGCCTCTCTACATAGTGAAGAGCCTTAGGGAAGGGAAGAACAAGCAGTAGTGGGTGTGGATCATCAGCTATTGCGTGTAAGACCTTGTGTAGATCAGGGCAAAAGTAAAAGTAATCTCCAAGAAAAGTCCCAAAATACAACCTGGAGTCCTAAAGGCCAGTCTGCCAATCACACTGGTCCTTGGGAAGATCAGAGAGTGAGTCATCTTGAAGCACATTTCAGGACACATGCAGGAAAAGGTGTCTGGGAACAGCCAAGATGGATTTAGCAAAAGCAAACCATGCCTGACCTACCTGATTGCCTTCTGGATCAAAGGACTGCGTTTGTGGTCAAGGGGAGGGCAGTGGATGTCATTTATCTCAACCTTCCACCCAGTGAATTCTTTGCCTATATTCACCATTGAGGTCTCCCAGGTCTCTGTGCTTAGTGAAATGGCTCAAGGATAGGGATGACCAACTGTGGGTGAGAACAGAGTCAGAGATTATGTGCAAGAATTCAGCCTCCCAAAATCAGCGGAAGCAATGGGCTTCATCCACTGGTGAGGAGAGAGCTCAGTGACACCTTTTCAAGGCCTCTCTGCATCATCTTTGAAAGCTTTGAAAGCTCTGTAGATATCAGAAGAGGTCCACAGCAGATCAGAAAAGGCAACTCCTGCATTCCCAAGGAAAGCCAAAAGGAAAACTCAGGGTATCACAGGCCTGCCAGCTCTCACTTTTGTCCCTGGGAAAAAGTGAGCCCATTTTTTTTGCACATAGGAAGGAGGAGACTGGGGAGATTCAACATGAATTTACCAGGGGAAAATCATGCCTGACCCTTCTGACTGCCTTCTGCAGCTGAAGGGCTATGTTTATGGACAAAGGGAGAACAGCAGATGCCTTTTACATCAACTTCAGCAGTTATCACAGGGTGTGTGCTGGGACTTGTCCTCTTTAACACCATTATCAGTAACCTAGAGGAGGAGATGGACGATGCTTTTTTCAGGTTTGCAGATGACACCAAACTGAAGGGACGCACTTGAAGTCAGGGATACCACCTGGAAGAATTTGGCCAGTTTGAGGAACAGACTGAGAAGAACCTAATGAACTTCAACAAGGGCAAAGCCAGATACTGCCCCAAGCCAGAAATCACTGCTTTGATCCAGGCTGGGGCCTGCCTGGAGAGCTGCTGGGGAGCAGCTCCGCACAGAGGCACCTTGGGCCTCAGAGGGCACCAGCTGAGCCTGGGCCAGCAGTGTGCGCCAGCTGCTGAGATGGCCGACAGCATCCTGGGTTGTGCTTGCAGGGACACAGGAGACTGAGGAGTGGGATCTTTTCATTCTACTCATCACTCAGTACAGCACATCTGGGACACCACGTCCCGTTTTGGGCAGCTCAATGCATTGGTTAAACTGTAGCCAGTTCAACGGAGCCCCCAAGATGGCTGATGGCTGGAGCACTTGCCCTGTGAGGAAAAGCTGGGAACAAGGCTGGAGAAGAAACACTTTTGCGAGGTCCTCACAGCCTGGCCCTACTTATGAGAGAATTATCAAGAAGATGGAGGCACATCTTCTTGGGAGGATGGAGCCACATCTTCTGGGAGGGTAAGAGGCAGAGGGGTAAGATGAAACAAGAGATTTATGCCGTCTAGAAGAAAAAACTTTTCACCCTGAGGACCATCAAGCAGTGGAGCAGATTGCCCAGAGAGATTGTGCAGTCTCCAGCCTCAGGGGACTTAAAGACCCAACTGGTAAAGCGCTGAGCAATCCATACTCAGCCCATAGGAGACCCTGGAGGTTGGACCAGATGACCTCCCTGTGGCCCTTCCAACCTGAATTATTCTGTGAATATTTTAAAACTACCCTAAACTTCCAGATAAATTCATTTGTGACCTATTTGTGTCCTTGAATTCTTGTGTCATAGTTATTTTCTTACAGAACTTTTAATCTGCAACTTCGTAACTGAGAGCAGTAATATTCATTCTCAACCTGTTTCCTTAAGCAGAATAAGCCGTGCTAATTTCCTCATGTGAAATCCAGTTCCTGTCTCTTTATTTTTCTAACATCCCTATCAGCACTTGTCCCGATTTCAGTTCATCTGTCTTTCATGTAGATGGTGACACTAATGTAGTAATTTAGCAAATTTAAATATAAGGTCAATGAAGAAATAGTCATATCCTGCACAAGGCACTCTTGCTACTGAAAACGAACCTCAGTGCAGCAAAGCCAAAGATTTCATTTCTTCCAGAGCTACACCCTGCCCATACTAATCCTGTCACTGATTATCATTTTCTGATGCTGCTTTCTATATACTGGAATATATAAATGCAGACATATTAAAAATTATTGTGCTATAGAAATAATGAATGCACATCTTGCTATTAAAAAAGTCTTTACTGATATTTGCTCTATACTTATCTCTTACTACTTTTTTTTTTTTTTCCTCTCAAAAGCAGAAAGCATTAAGCATTCTGGACCCAGGTGTCTTTCAAATATTTTTACGCAGTAATATTGTCCTCTCTGAAATTAGATCTATTGATCTTTTTTGATGACTGATTTTTTACAGCATCCTCATTAGATATTCTGGAAGTAAATTCTCATAGTTTCTCACTGAGATTGCCAGTTGTATATTGGTAGTTTGTCAGCATATAAATGGGCTTTTTTTGAATGTTGTTCATTGTGTAAATATCTTTTTTTTTCACCATAAGGGTTTAAGGAGCACTACGTTTGTAATTTAGTAAGTTTAAATTTGAATTTGTGAAACTGAACAAACTGTTATGCCCCATGTAGAGCCCATTGGCTAAATACTTATGAATATATAAAGGACTTCATATCTCCAATCTCACTTTGATGTGTAGTCACAGTAAGTCCCTTTTGTCTGATTTTAGACCATGAGTGTCTTAGGGAAGATAAAAACTGAATCCAGCATCATCTTTTTGATCCCTGAAAGGATATTTTCCAGGCACAGTACTTTAGTTACTGCCCAATGTATGTCTACAAATATTCAATCACTAGTTATAATTTATTTTGAAAGATAAAAATGAGAAAATGTTGTAAGTTAAGTGAGGGCTATTAGTGTCAGCCTTACCTTTTCACCTGGATTTCCAAGAGGCTAAATTATTCATTTGGACATTATCTCCGATTTTTTCTGCTTACACAATGTTGGAATTTCTGCCATTAGATGAAAACAGAGAAGACTCATTTTTATATCCTGTTTTACTACCTGGCAAAATTGAGAGTCTGAGTTCAGACTACTTCTGTTTCAGTGAGGATTCATTATTACTCCCGCAGTTGCAATATACATCTCCTCTTTATTGCACACAATATGGGTGGGTAATGCCCTGTGGTCGGGATGCTGTTGGACATTCGCAGGCTGCCAACAGCAGCCCTGCTACTTGGAAAGCAATACTCTTTCTGTAAAATATTTTTCACAGCCCTGGCAATTTCCAGCATCCATCTGACATCCCCCCACAGCCAAGTGGGAGAGCTGAAAGGAAAGCTGGCATTTTTCCTCATGTTTTGTAGAGCACCTGTTGGACTTTTCTGCTTAAATGTAAGGGGTACTATATCCCCATACTTATTTTCATAAATCTGAACTGAGCTAGAAAAACACCACCAACAACAAAGCTATGGGAAAGAAACAATACTTAACTCGGGCTAGTCTTTTTTTGTTTGTTTTTTTGAATGAAGTTTGTTGAGTTCAATCCTCATGGCAGTTGGAAAATAACAGCAGTGGGTTAAAGTCAGAGTTTAAGAAAATACATTTAAATACATTTTTACTTAAAAATGATTTTCCTCATCATTTAAAGACCTAAGAATTAAATTATAAACACCTCAGGTACAAATTGACAAAAAGATCTAATAAGACTATATAAAAAGCAAGAGATTTTTTTTTTCAGAAAAATGTATTTGTAATTTAACTGATCATATAAAAAGCATTAAATTTTTTAAAAAATGTGTGTATATATATATATTTTCAAGTGTTAATGGTTTCACCATTCATTGTAACTACATTCAATGTCCTTAAACACCAGGGCATATTATCTGCGCAACGTAGTGAATATACTCTTTACACTGAGGTTACTCTCATCACCACTTCCCCAGAGCTGTTGTCCTCTGATGCGTCTTCCTGAGGTCTCACACGGTTGAACAGATGTAACAATACATAGCCACACTGAAATCTTGGTGAGGTCAGCTGTGTTGGATGAACTAAACTTCTGTTTCTAAATGCAGTCAGCGGTAACCACAGTGTCCTTCCTGCTGAGGATTCGCCTCGATTGCTCTCCTCTATGTCTGTGGCTTTATCATAATTTAATACATCCCAGTGTAGATTGACAGCCCTCCAGCGCTTAAACACTCGATAAACAGATGCCCCTTCGTGTATTATCAGTCCTAAAATTAAGAAAAGAATAATTAGCTTGCACAGAATGTCACTGGGTACCATTTTGACAGCAAATAAAGATGTAGCTTCATAACACCACATGAATTGAATAATGCCACAGCAATTTTGAAACTGGCAATTGCTGTCATATTAAGTAGAGCTCATTAAATTTTTAGCAATTGATAAACCTTGCATTTAGCGCACAAGTGTATTTGTAACAATTTTAAATGTTTCCCTCCTATACTTAACCAGAATCCAAAATTTACACAAAATACCAACCTCATAATTAGCAATAAAAACCCTTCAAATGTAAGCTCAATATGTAAGCCAAAACTGGCATTACCTGAGAGTGCCTAATTTAACAAAGTATGTGGGTTTAAGTAAACCAATATTAACGAGTTTTGCCAGCAGATTTGTAAACTGCCAGTTTATGTGAGTGTGAACATCATCTGTATTTAATACATTTTAATACTGTTTAGTGCTATTTTGTATCTTTGTAGATTTGTCATGGTTTAACTAGATCTTTAAGTAAGTTAAGATTTTCTATGAGGGAGAAGATGGTCTTAAATTGATTTAAGAATGTTTTGTAGCATGTTTTGTACAGATTTTTATCAAAATTTTTATTGTTTTCATGTTTTTGTTCAGTCTGGGGTCATAGAACATTTATGACAACTTGAAACAGCTGTAAGAAAAATGCCTTCTCTTTCTTGCTTCAGTATAGCAAGAACAAAGAGATAAATGTCATTATTAACTATGATATTACTAGCTCTGATAAGGATGGCAAGGATGATAGGTCTCATTCTTTCTCTTCAAAATTCAGTAGGGAAAATTTGAGAAAATCTTTTAAAATGTCCTTCAAGCAAAATATAGATTATCTAGAGTCCTAGAGTCTAGAATCTGCTTTCATCTAGCTAATATTAATATTTATTCAACTGTGCAAGCAATTCTGTTAACTTAAATGAAACTCATAGTTTTTCATATTTCTTTTCATATTTATATCTATATATGTACAATTACATATATGTACACATATATAAATAAGCACATATACATGCACATTCTTCATGTATAAGTTTTTCAAATATGAATTTACTGAAGAGTTTCAGGAAACTTCTGCCTTCTTACTAGGTTTTTCTTCTCAAAAAGCCTGGCAATTTTTATATTTCTGAGCAATGTCACATGTTCTTTCTGATTCCTTGCTTTGGGAGGACAGTAGCCTGCCTAGCCAAACACATTTCTAAATTACTTGTCCAGTGTGTTTCTTATGCAATTTTTTTTTTCAAAATTCTATATTATAATCTATGATGTCATAGGCTGTGATTCTTTATGCTAAGGGACTATATAAAATCTGTTCCTACAGAATGAACTTGTGATTTAAAGGTTTGGGGTCTCTTAGTGGAATTAACTGATACCAGAAATAAGGCATTTGAAGAAAGATGACATAAGTAGAAATGATTGTAAAAATATTTATGTGAATAGCAAGCTTCATATTCAAATGCAGTGATTTGCAGGTAGGAATGCATACTCTAATACATTTTAAAGGTCATTACATTTAAAGATGGAAAAACACACAGTGTGTTTTCATAAGGGCATGATAGGAAATGTTTCAACTCTGTAAGCCTTTTAAGTTGCCTAGAATTACTAAAAAATCCAATGCACTAAAACTAAGACAATGTAAACCTAATGATATGTTACATACTGTAAATTTGTTTTGTAGCAACATAGTGTTTTAGTGGAAAAAACCCTTGATTGTAAGATGTCTAACTTCATCTTTTCAGTCATACATAAGCAACCCACTCTAAATATTTTGCAGCCATGTTAATACATAAACACACCATCAGACTGTCTGCATCATCTTAGCAAGGATTCATTTGCAAACAAAATAAACCATGTTTTTATTACTGTGACTATGATCCCCCTTTTTTTTCCTGTTAGATTTTCTGGGGAATGCTATAGGGGTAAAGGTATATCTGTGCATTCCTTGTTTCTGTCACTGGATCATAGCACTGTCTGGCCCTACTTCTCTCAAAACTGATGAAGCAAAACTGAGAACCTACTTTGCCCAATACAAAGATTTCTGATACCTGCCTGCTCTCCATTGCAACCTCTGCATGCAATATATTTGAAACAGAGAAGGAATAAGTTGATAAAGGATAATTTGGGTATGTAAAGTACAAAACACATTGAAACTATCAAAAAAAAAAAAAAACCCTAAAATTATGAAAGTAAAAATCATAGTTTTTTTTTAAGTACTTCCTTTTTTTTTTTAGCTTTCAAAATTTACTGAAATTAGACTTCCAGTCTTTTCTCAGTGATGGCAAGGAAGAGAAGTTTTTCTTTAAAATGAAGGATGTTATTCACATCTACTTAGAAAGAGCAAAGGATAAAGGATCAAATATTGCAAGGCTTGAAATAAAGTTGTCAGACTGGGCAATACTTAATGAGAAAAAAGTAATTTCATAATTCCCTCTCACAAAGTAGGTTCATTTCCCATTTGGTAAAACTACAGATTCGAAAAGATCTGTATAAAAGAAGCCAAAGAATTCCAAAAGGTCTTTGAAAGCTATTTTCAAGAATAGCTTTCTATTTCTAAAATAGTATTCTAAAAATACTGTTTTATTCCAAATATCATAGTTTCAACAGCACAGAGAACATTCTTGCACAATCCTAGGCTTGAGGAAAAAGTTAAAGTACAAATCAGCCAAAAATCTTGTTTGAAAAAGATGATCCCAAGAGAAAATGTTAGAATTTGGTACTATTGGCTATTCTGATGTTCTGGCCCGTTCATATGTACTAGAAGCAGAGTTTGGGGCTGATGGACCCATCAGAATTTCCTAAAGCTCTGTGAAGGCTTTGTCTTCAGGGTTTGTTTCTAAGATGCAGGGAGCACAGTGCAATCCAGAAAAAATGGGTTTCAGGGAGATCAAAGGGTTTTTTTTGTTTTACTTTAAAGTGCTGTGAGATTCTTTCTTGAGCACTGTCCAAAGGCTTTCTTATTCTGAGTCACAAGTGTACTCAAAATTTTTCATACTGAATGTCTTTACATGAAGGTAGCTCCTCACAGTTGAGATGTGGCATTAAACTCCACTATTGTCTTACCGCATTGTTCTAACTGAGAGTCATTTCCAGGAGGAGGCATTATTAGAATTTCTTGCAGGTCCAGAATTTAGAGGATATCTGTGGTCTTACAAACTTCTACTGGGGAATAAAAGACACTTTTCTGTAGCAGTCTCTAACACTAGACAAAAATGTCACCTCTTAATCCTATTCTCTATCTAGGTTCATAAAGACAAAAAAAAAAAATCAGGAAATTGATAAAAGCATTGAAGTGAAACATGTCTACTCTAAAAACAGCAACACTCTTTTAAAATTATTTAGAATTAGAACACCAAAGAAGGCTTTCTGAATAGAGAAATGCTAAGTGCATTTTGATGGGTTAGTTAGCAATTCGGTTTGTTCAGTTTTACAACTTGCAAAATGTTGCTAGGCATCAAATTGCCCAGGGAGCAGGGAACTGGATGACAGTGCTTTATCCACACCTCGCATTGGCTCTCACCTCTTGCTCCCTTGCCATAGTACTGACACCACTCGCATTTCCAGTACAATGTTACAGTTGGTTTTCAGGTGCCAGGGAAGCTGCACAGTTGTTCTGGGGTTGCAATTGGGCTGTTATTATTTGCAAGAGAGGTTGTCCACTTTGGAACCTTGTGTGACTGAAGTTTTGATTACTTTCCAATGCAAATACATATAAAATAGTATGACTCCAGTGTTACGAGAAATAATCATTAGGCCTACAAAGCAGAATGGCAAAGACTTAGCATGCCGACCTTCAGTGTCTAAATAAGAGGTTTAGATCATCCATTCCTTTCATATTACCTCGTCAACTCAGTGCCTTTGGTAATCCCAACATGGATGTTCTGATCCTACCACTGCACGTAGCTCTGGAGCTATTAAAATAGTCAAAGTTTGCCTTTGAGAACATCTGTCATTAGCAACATCTGCAGAGAACAGTCTTAGGCTGTTTTATACAACTAAAGACTTGGGGGGTTGATATTGATAAGTAAAAATGACAATCCTGTAAAGAAGAAATTAGAATTCTGGATGAATTAAGAATAGAATGAGGAAAATAATTAATATAAATATAATGTGCATGCTGGAATGGAATACTGGTGATCTCTAGTTTCTGAGATATTTCTTTTGGTCAAATGAAAAACAAGACTAGGAATTAAAGTATATGTTACACATAATTTATTTCATAATGAAGTGGATGGTATATTACCTATAGAATATTAGCATATATGACTTCTGGAATAAAAATTAGCCATTGGAAAAACAGAAATTAATATGTGCAAGTTTTTAAAGAGATCACAAAGATATGTCATATCATTATCTGCCTTTAAGAATGGCGACAACAAAACACTTCAAGAAGTACAGAGTTTTATCCTTAACAAAAGGGTAAAATAAATAAATGAAATACTTGTACTGGTTATGCAAAGCAGTAGGTGGGATAACTGAAGGCAGCTGGAATACTTGGTCATATCACCAATAACTCAAGCACTTGTCTTGAAATGTGTGCTGCTAAAGCAAATCCTTACATCTGCAAAGATTTTCACTGCAATAAACAGATTCTAGTAGTAACATAGGTATTAACTCATGGCAAATCTTTTGTAAGACCAAGATCATCCTCCTACAAAAGGAGGAAATGACAGCAGAGGAAATTTTGGTTGTGAACTGTGGCTACCTGTAAGTATTACAAGATGTATGAATTAAGATTATATGTAATAAGCAATGATAAAATTGTATGTTCACGCCTTCAGAGAGTTATTAGTATGATGGATAATGCCATGTTTTTTAAATCATTCCAGAATAAATGTTACCTTTCATTTAGTAGGGCACTTTATTCAAATGCTTTCTCAGTCTAAAACCTTTCACTTTATGATGAAAATATAACATAAAATAGAATAAAATAGATAATATTAACAAATGTTCTCAAAAAATTATAGTGTCAAAAAGTATTTAAAGTCACTTTAAGACTCAGAAAATGGCCAAAAGAATAGATAGATTATTTATGATGTGACTGTAAAATATGCATGTATGTAATTACAGACAGGTCAGTTTATCTGATCGGTGAATGTGCTTGTAACAGATGCAGGTTGCTCTTGCATGGTGCCAGTCAGGCTGTGTAAGAAGGGGCTTGGCCCTGGCTGGCTTGGAGGGCAGGCACATGGCTGCATGTACAAGTCTATTGAAACCATGCATTAATATAGGTCACTATTGTAGGTGAACTGGTTAATCCAAAATAAAGGACATTTTTGGACATTGTTGTCTATGCCACATCTGGAATTCCTTATAAGTGTGAAGTTTAACATGCCTAAGCTAAACACTTTTGTCTCCATTTAGAGTTTTTTTTTTTTTTTTAACAAAAGAAAAAACATCAGAAATTAATTGCTAAACAAGAATATGCGGTATTCAAAAATCAGCACCTAAGAGTGTACCTGATGCACCTTTTTTTTGTTAATTTAAAGCCAAAGTATTTGTCCAGAATGTTAGAGATCTAGGTTCCGTTCATTTTTATGTTTAAGAAGATTTAGGTTCACAGAAGAAAGCCTGTGCTGTAAAATATTCCAGAATGACCTCCTTTCATAGAAATAATAAATAGAATTAATGATTCAGATGAAATATAAATAAATGCTCTGACTGTAATGGAATGCTGTCAATAAAAGATGATATGATTTTGTGGTTGGAGCAAAAGCCTAGATATTAAGACTCTGTTTCTTTGCACCTTATTGAACAGAAAATTGCCATATGTGAGACTGGGGTAATATCAACATTCATCATTCCAAAATTTCAAATCAAACACGATACGGTATTTGACTGCTGAATTTTCTTGGAACTGCATTTCTAAGAATATGGTTTAATGCTGATTACTCCAAGTTATTAAATTCTCTCTACAATTAATTGCAGCTATTCTAACATTTAATAAAAAATAGTTTACAATAAAAAGATGTATATTTAAGTATTTCTGAATGCATATATTTTCAGATAGTTCAAAACTAGTCAAAATAGCTTTGTAATAAATTGCATTTTCCTTTCAAGACTGCAGCTAAAGCTAAATAATTTGAGACTTCTTAATAGGATAGTATGTTATCATACTTAACAGCAGTGTTTCTTTATGTGTTTATGATGGACAAAGAACTCATGCCAGCCTTTTTTTTATTATTATTTTCCTCTGTTACTAGCACGGTAATCCCTATAAGTCTGTATACTTTAATATTGGATGTATGGTTGGATTACAACCTCAAGGACTTTTTCTGTGCTTGATAATGGTACAATCTAATGCAAAGTAGCATCAGTGGGAGATAATTTTACTAGTTCTTTTAATAAAGTCTGTGTTATTTTCACCTGTTTAACTTCTTGGACTTTGTTAGCCATCTATACTTTCAAGTAATCTAAACTGACCCTCTTCTCACCGCTAACATTAGGGGAAGCTTTGATTAATCTGAATAAAGCCTCCTTGGTTCTTTTCTCTTTGCAGTATTTGCAACACTCTACAAAGCAATATTTGCCAAAGGTACCAGCTGAGAATAAATCTGCAAAGAATTGGAATGACCAATTAGAAAAAATAGATAGTCATAGTCTTAAACCACAGTCTGTGCTGTTTAACATTTTGAGCTTACCTATGCACACTAGATCCATAAAACCATACATTCCATAGCAGATTTGAAAAAGGATGTCCTTTCTTTGCCATACTGCATAAGGGCTGAAGGCTGACCATAGAAGCCAAGTCACACTTGCTACTAAGAACAGAGATCCTAGGATTACAGCAACCATCTGCACTTTCTCAACCAGTGTTATAGTAATGCTTTGCCACTAAAAGAGAAACAAAGTTGTATAAGATCAATATGTTATTTTCTGTGATTGTACATTAAACCCCACTTTTTTTCCTTGAAATCAAAAATTATTTTAATATTTGTACATATCTTCACAGATCTTTATTAGTGTTCTTGATACTGAAATTTTACAGAACTTTTTTTTAACTATTGCACTTTTAGTTAAAGTGAAACTAGTAGTCCCCAACCCCACAGGTATCACTCTCATCTTCATCTAGCTGTGAACTTCAGAAGAGCTATCCTTATTTGTATTTTTGCTTTCAGTACAAAGTCAAAAACATATTTAGTCTCAAAATGGAACTCAGCCTTTCACACCTGTATGATGATGGGCTGAATAAAAACAATGTGGGGAAGACAATCTTAAGTAACTTTTCTGTCAGCGTGAAAAGTTGAAAATGGTACTTTCCCATCTCAACCCCTCCAAATGTGAAGCCACTTTTCCGCTTTCCTGCTGCTCATCAGAGAAGCTCCAGGCTACTTCCAGGCATACCAAGATTGCTGCATGTCTCTGCATAAATCAGCATAATCAGCAGTCTATGCACAGACACTTGCATCTTTGTATGGAAGAAACCTGGAGCCTCTGGAGGAGCCCTGAGCATAGGAAACACACACGTTTCATTTCAGGGTGTCTTAATTCTGTCTGCTTCTCTGGGGAAGGCTCTATCCTTTATATGTGAGTGACTCAGATTTATGATGTGACAAGATGCAATTTTAAAAGAATACACTTACAGAATTCCATCAAGACAGAATAGAAATAAAATTTCATTATAACAAGAGTCACAACAGCAAATGAGAGAGTCATAGCATAAGGAAAAAAGCATTTTGGATTACACCTATCATGTATACTCTCTTCTGGCTAATTCACTCCCTGAATTGGCCTGGCTGACACTCCATTCTAATTCCATGACCTGCACCAACACTAGCATGGTGTATAATTTTTAGACTGACATCTTTCTTGTTCTTAATTTTGAGAGGCTCCTGCCTTTCAGGATTGCTATGAGGAAGATAAGGAGAAAAAGGAACTAAGAGATCTGTTACCTCTTTCTCACCTTGAAATATTTTTTCCTTGCTATTATTCCCTTAGAAAAACCTTTATCTTTATTTTTTTTTTTTCTCAGCAGTTGAGCACGCAATACTGTGTGATCATATGTGATGGAATAATTCCTGTTACAAGGGTCTGCGGGAGGTCTCTAGTCACCTTCCTGCTCCAAGCAGGATCAGCCACGGTGTCAGACCAGGTTGTCTGGGTCTTTATCCAGTGAGATCTTGAAAACCCCCAAGGGTGGAGACCGCCCCACCTCTATGGGCAACCTCCTTCCAACTGTCTCTATATTCTATAGGGATAATATGTTGAAGAGCAAAATTATTTCTCAGCAGAAACCACATAGTGTTGGCAGAAAACTGTCAAAAATGCTCTTCGTTATGTGCCTTTTCCTGTCTTCCTTCATTACCAATGTGAGGCAGACCCTTAATAAATTTGTTCAGAATGCCTGAAGTCAAAGTACATTTACATGAAGTGAAATTTAGTTGTATGCATTAACTGTCAGAAAATATTAAATTGTCAAATTCATGGAAGAGGCTGGCAATAAACTTAAAAAGCTATTATATATCTGAAATAAACAGCAAATCTTTCACAAAGAAATTCAACAATGTAGAAGTTCCTATTTCATATTATCAAATTACTTGGAATTCCTTTTTTTTTTTTTTTAATTTAGATTATTCATAGTTACTCTTCAAAGATATCACTGAACAACAAAAGGAAAAGTAACCCAAATACCTGGGATAAGTAATGTAGCATTGGTGAATAATGAATGCACATGCAGTCCAAATACAAAGACCACCCTTTATTCTGGAATTGCCTGACATGCTAATTTCTATTCCTATCTCCAACTTTCAAGCAGACTTTCAATCAGCCATGTCTATGATCTTTCTCTATGAAAGGCTTCTATTCTGTCTCATGAGATATCTCATGTTGGCTTTCCCCAAATTTTTTCTTTCTAGAAAATCTTGACCATGAAAAGTCTGAAGAAACATCGATAAGATCCTCACCTTTTCATAGCATCTTCTTGAGAATGTGTTCTAGTTGCTTTGTTATTCTCGTGATCAGATAAATTAAGTACTCATATGGAATATATGTAACTGAGTCCCTCAAACTCAGCAAGCTCAGGCAGCGCAATGAAAGTTCAAAGCCTTCTACAGGGAGCGGTTCCTACCTCCTTTGTTTTTAAAGGCCTTAGAACACATAAAAGAGTGCAAAGAACCCCAAAGGGACAGAAAGGGGCAGGGAGGTCACTAGGCAATGAGAGAAACTATGTGGGGCTGTGTCCTTTGGTGAAATTCCATTTCACAACGAGACTTGTGAAGAGGAATCTGAAATGTGGTCCCATAACCTTTTTTTATCCAAACTCTTATGCAAGGTGCAGAAATTATGTGTGAGCATACATGGAGAAAAATATTTGGGAACAAAAGTTTTTTTTAAAGAGCAAATTCTATTTATAGTATGCAAATCTATTTAAGCCTTATTTGATTTGTTCTGACCATTTTCCTCATTGCATGGCCCATTTTGTGTTGTTACAATCACTTCATCTTTTAATGCCAAATTAAATGCTTACCATAATGAAGTCAAAACAATATTGTCAAAAAAAAGTATTATTATGGTTAATGTTGAGTAAATGCCTTAATAATTTTACAGACTGAATTATTAACATTCTGAACTGAATGGTCTCATTATTAGCATGTCATATTCATTTAAATCTCTTTTTTCCATAAATGCCTTTCTCATTTTAAGCATGCCATAATACTCTTAACTTGCTCATGATCTGAAATTATAACTTCCTAATTGATGTTGTCATTTGCTAGCTATACATACTTTAATCAGTAAGAGTTCTCTCAGCTGAGTAATTTGCCAGTTTAGAAAAGGTCTGTATAGCCTTTGCTATTTCCTACATTTTCCCGTTTACTGTCAGTCCATTATGTTTTGTTCTTTTTATGTTTTATTTACCATTGGTTTGCCTTCCATGAATCAGGCGGGAATCTGGTACATTAATGGCAAGCTGTGGTTCTGTCGATGCCTCCAGAACCATTGCTCCTCCTTTGTTCTAAGTACTCCGTCAAGAGGAAGTTTTAATTTTTTAAAGTTGAAACTTCCAGAAAGAAACATATTGTTTTGAAGGAGTAATTGCTAAAGAGTAAGTTAATACAGTTATATCTATACTCCTGATAATGTAAAGACGAAGCTAGTATTCAAAGACGTGTCATCTTTGAGATAAAGCAATATTAACGTAGATTTTTTTTTTAATGGTGCCTTCTACATGCCCATTGATTACTGTAAAATGCATGGCAGAAAAAATAATTTTAAAAGCATTGATTGAAACTGAAATAGTGCTCAGAATACATTATATGAAAAATGACCGCAACAGAACTACAGGATTTTGTGCATTCTTAGTAGAGAACATATGAGTGTTCCTTATGGCTCCTCAGATTAGATGAGACTGTAGCCTTCCTACATATGGCAGCACCAGCTCATGAAGGCAAGCGACAGATAAAGAAATAGGAGGTGTGCATGGGTTGTCCTGCATTTGTGAGAGAAAACATTATCTTTCACCATATGATACATTTATCAGTTATTTAATTTGTGATGCAATTAGTTCCGGGTTTTTCAAGTGCGTCATCACAAAAAATGGGCCACATTTACATTCTGTTTAAATCAGTATAGTAACCCTGAGGTCAATGAAACTAAGGTTCTATGTTCAGAACAAATAAGGAATAATCAAAAAAAAACAAACAAAAAAGATCATTTTAAAGCATGATCAGATGAGTAACAGCATGCAGGCACATAGTGTGTCCATGCTTCAACTGGGCCTTATATTAAGTGCAATTTGGAGCTGCACTATTCAAACTCTCCTGGTCCAAGGCATTCTTTTTCCCTTCTACCTGAAGTCTCTGAAGATACCAATGCTCTCTAATGACTTCTCATGAAGCAGTTTTACATCATTGTCACCTACCAGAAGCTGTCTCCATAGCAAACATAGCAAAAGGAAATATGTCCATGCCTCAACTGTCCTAGTCTGTAAGCAACTAAAATAGCTTAGACAAAAGATGTGTCCTCTCAGGAGCACAGCTTGTTATGGCCATTGCAGAAAGAAGACTCCTGCTCCCTCTAGTCATACTGGAATGCATACTTATGTAAAATAAAATAAATAAATAAAATTAAATTAAAATAATACTTGGAAGGGAACTGACCTGATGGTGACCTATTATAACATAAGATGATGAACCTGAAGATGTATAAATCATATGACTTCAGGAAGTTTTTGTTAGATTTTGCTAATTGCTCTGATTGCTAGAATTAGATAGCTCTGACAGGAAAAATAGTTTGTTAACACTCTCATTTATTTACGCATAATAGGATCTGCAATCTGCTTATATATGAATAAAACTCTTACAAAAACAACGTGATTTGCCTCAAACACATATGCTTATTTTTACCTTATCTTGTTAATAGTCTAAATGACCAGATAATTTATTTTTCTAATGTATTTTATAAGAGGCACACATAGAACATCTCATGTGCACATATAGAATGCAGCTTACTGACCAACCTGGAAAACATTGGATAATAAAGGTGTATTTTGGAATACACAGATAACAGTTTTAATTACAGGATTCTATTTTTATGTCTTAATAGAATCAATGCCACAGAAATCACAGCCCACCTCTAATGCTCACCTGTTTTGAAAAACTATAAATTCATACAGTGCCTATAGTCATAGTATACATCATCTTTTCATTCTGTGTGTCAAACAGATCATGAATAGGAACAGTCTGGCTTGTTGGCGTGTGTTACTTCTCAGACTGCTTAGAAAGCATTAACACTATTTACTTGGGACAACTAAAACTGTAGGTTTACTGTGGACGTATAGTCCATCTGTGCAGCATATGTGTAGTGAGTTGCTTGTTCCTGGAAAGGTTGGCTTATTGCATGTACATGATTAGGCAGAACTCACACATTCACAGTGGGCAAATCTCAGATTTCTGAGTGCCCCAAGTCCTGAACAAATGTGCAAAATTTTCAAATTCTACTATATTACAAGCTGGGGAGGGTGTGAACATCTGGAGAAACCTGGTGCCTGGTAGTCCTGCTTTTTTTCAGTTATGGTGATATAAAAAGCTGTAAAGCTGGCAGAACATAGAGGAGCATCTCTGTTGTAATACCTCATCCAGCATTTAATTGCCAAGAAAGGACATTGTGAGACTGCTGATGAACTAAGCTCTGGAACAGCCCCTGAGTTTCTCTGATGTTGAACATAAGGTGGCAGAGTTCTGAAGTAAGACCAAATGAAATGTTGAGCTGCAAAGAAGAGGAAATTTGTCTACTCTAGCTCATTCATGCCCAAAGTTCAGCTTAAGCAAAGCAGAGAACTGACTGGAACTGCCAAGGTTCTGTTTTTTCCCAGGACGAGTCTTCTTTTTCAGTTTTCAGTGATCAATCTGGCCAAGAATTTAGTAAATGCTGCCTATGTATGGGTTCTTCAGCTTCATGCTAGCCCTGGTGATGGAATCCTCTTTCTGCACAGTCAAATGAAGAGGTGGGCTTGAGTGGCTGCACTGAGCACATGCAGGGGACAAAGACTCCTTATTTATCAATGGGAGCATCAGTGAATTAGAGGACATAGAAGCAGCATTTGGGGAAAGTAGAACTGCACAAGTAATATAGCAAGTAATGGTAAATTTAAGTTTGGGGTCTTCAAGGACCTGAGTAGAATGGTTCATGTCTGGGGCATAAGAGCAAAGTAGAAGGGAAAGATCTAGTGGCAGGACTAAAAACAGAACGGATAAAGAAGGAATTTGGCATATGGACAAAGAGAAACCAAATGGTGCTCCAATCAGCTTAATTTATACTACTTCTTTCAAGGGTTTTCCCATATCTTCCACTGTCATTCACAAAACCTATTTAAAGCTACATTTCTGATACCTTTATTTTAATTTGATATTTTAAAAATACATTTTGTGTCACCATTTTGGACAGCAATAGTTCATGATATGCAGCTGTGTAAAGACATAATTCTACAAAAAAAGTGCAGGTTTATTGCTATATCTTAATCCTACTAAATGGAAATATATTAAAAAGAAAAAAAAAAAAAACACTGGCCAAAAGAGAATGACAAAAGCATAAACAGAAGCTTGAGTATCTCAGTGTTGGTGCATTGGCAGCCATTGCAGTCATAAGCAATAAATCCAGTACTTGGCAGAGAAAACAAAACCTATGTCATACATTCAGTGGAGAACATAAAGATCTGTGAAAATTGTCATCTCACAGTTGGAGAACTTCTATTTTTAAAAGGAGAGAAAGCCACTCTTTTAGAGCCAATTAAGAAATGGGGATTATTATACCTAATTAAGTGTTTTTTATATAGAGTGCCAAGTTTGTCTTAAGCACTCAGACATCCTAGACACAGTAGCTTCATGTGCCAAGGATTCCACAGTGAATGGTCAAAGACAGTCATTTGTATGGCTTGTGTGCAGCAAGCCCCTGTCAGAGGTACTGGCTTTACCATCTGTATGCCAAACTTCACTCCTGTGCTTAAGGCTGTGCCTTAAGAATATATCTTCAGATAGCTTGCTGAGGGTTTAGTTTGAAATTCTGGTATACATCAGTTCCTGAATCAGATTCATCTGTAACATTTGTCTTTTCAACTTCATATTTTTTTACCAAGAAGGAGTTTTATATGAAGTTGCATAAACTTTCAGTCACTGATACAATCAGCCTTAGCTTTGTATACATTACATTGAGAAAAGACTTTATGCATTTGTCTAGAAGAATAAAACGATTAAAATTGCCACGCACCTTAGATTGCAAATCTAAAAGAACACTACTATGTATTTCAAATATCAGAATAACACTAAGTGTAGGTGAATTCTTGCAATTCACTTATTATACAGATGGTTACAGCCTCTTATGAAGGTGACTTCCATTTCTGTAAGAAGATGATCTTTTAAAATCGTACTCTTCGTTACACATTCACTGTTAATCAGTAAAGTTTACTGTTTTATCTTTTTCTTTAATGATGTTAGAATTGCTATGTGAGAACACAAGAGGAGTTGTGACAAAAATTGCATTAACTTACAGAATTTTTTTGGATATATTTTGAATAACTTGGAGTAAGATTATAGTTATTCTTGGCTACTGGCCAAAAAAAGAGAAAAGAATGAGGCAAGACTTGCGGAGAAGTGTGATCATTTTTACTCTCTTTGAGACAGAAGGTGGATAGTCAGTGCACAGAGAGTAGCTCTCTAGCCTCCTTGATGCATTTAGTTTCTGCTAAACACCTGCTGATTCTCACTGTTAAAGTAAGGACTGCAATTGTATCCACCTTCAAAAGAAAGGCTGACCTTTCAAAGAAGCATACCTAGATCAGGCATCATCCTTCAATAATTAATACGGTATTCTCAACACCTAAAAGCATCAGAAACAAAAACATGAAACCTGTTAAATGTCCTGTTTGTACCAACTACTATTTTTTTCTAATTCCTAATTTCCACTTTTGATTAAGAATTGGCTATCAATTGATTAGGATCAAATGCTGCCCAAAAGACATAACGGAACACTTAAAAGTCAATGTATGATAGAGATGCACCTGAACAAAAGATGTAATATGAAAGTGCTCTGTTCTCAGTTTAGCTTTTAATGTCTATGAAACTACCCAATCTAGTTACAAAAACCTGTGTTTGTGAACATTTCTTGGGCATGTGTGCATTTCTTGAAAGACTGTCTGTCTATCTAAAACTATCACTATATTCCAATAAATATGAAATATTCCTATTGCAAAGTAGGAACTTTCCTTCTCTCTTGCTTCTTTAGTGGAAATAATGAATTTCATTACAACTTAGCTGTGCTCCTGATAGCATTACCTGACAGTTAAATATGAATAAATAGAGGAAATGGAAGTGCCCACTATAGTTGTTGCATTCTCTGTAATCTAAAGATGTTCTGTAATATAAACTGAAAACTTCATTCCTGCATAGATTGTCATGGCATGGAGAGGTCCCAATTCTGACAAAACACCGAGGAAAACCCATTTAATGTGATTATTCACAAGAAGTAGAAATCCCAGCAAGATTATAAGAAAGCTTTGTGAAAGAAGTATTAACAACTGTCATGACCATCTTGACCAACCCACTTAGGAGGGTTAAACATGTTTTGATTATGTGACTCTATCTCTTTGAACACAAAAAGACAATATCCAAAAGGAGTTCTGGAGATTATTTCCATCTCTTATGGAAGGGAAGGATCTATTTGTAAATTTTGCCAAAAATGTTGAATATTTCTGCCTGGAAAAAAATGCTGAGCTTGAAACTCAGAAATAAGATATTATTTCACTCACCAAAGATGTGAAAAAAAAAATGCTCAGCATGGAGGGATCAAACAAGCCTCTTCCAAAAAAATACTCTGATCACCAGTCAATTTACATAGGAATTATCTCTACTTCAGCCTTCTTGTTGATGTCTTCTTGTCTACCTTATTTTCATTTAAGTATTTAAGTATTAAGTATTCATTCCAGTTCAGTTACTGAAATTCACATTTCATTTGCTAGCTGCACTTTCCGAAGATATTGGTTGCTTTTTCTTTCTTTGACACTTGGAATAATCAAATATTTTTTTCCAAACACACAAGAGAAAAGATAAAGGGTAACTGGTGCATTCATTCATGAGAAACCTTGATGCAAATCCACTGTTCACCTAAATTAAAGCAAGGTTTTAAACTTAGACCTCTCAAGACACTATTTTAACGACTGATTTACAAAGCATTTAGGATATGTTATGGTAGAATGCCTTCAGTGTCCCTTATTGGAACACTTCCAATTTACGTACAACATACACATGTTCACTGAACCAAAGAGAAAGCAAATGAAATTGATTGTTTTTATTCACACCACCTCCACAGGGATGAGTAAGGGGATGATATTAGCACCATACAAAGCACCATGGCCTATTTCTGATTCTCACCTATTTCAACGGTCTCTGGAAAAGAAACATACAAATGATGCGATGGTGGAAGATATGCCATATAATTGGAATTTTAGAGTTCAGAGTCTCTGGTATACCAAGAGAACACTGAAAAAGGAATTTTCTACACCATTTAAGTACTGTAAAAAAAAGAAAAAATGCCAAGTACTAATGCAAACCATGCACCATACTAAATGATGGCAGGATGATGGAGCCAAACAACGTAGACATAGAACCATAGAATCACAGAATCGTTAAGGTTGGAAGAGACCTCTAGAGATCATCTAGTCCAACCCCCCTGCACACGCAGGGTCACCTACAGCACGTGGCACAGGACTGTGTCCAAGTGGGTTTTGAATATCCCTAGAGGAGACTCCACAACCTCTCTTGGCAACCTGTTCCAGTGCTCTGTCACCCTCGCTATCAAGAAAGTTTTCCTTAAGTTCCTATGGAACTTTTGGTGCTTCAGTTTGTGGCCGTTGCTTCTAGTCCTATCAGTGGCCACCACTGAAAAGAGGCTGGCCCCATCCTCCTCACTTCCTCCCTTACGGTATTTAATACACTGATTAGATTCCCCCTCAGCCTTCTCTTCTCCAGGCTGAACAGGCCCAGCTCTCTCAGCCTTTCCTCATAGGTCAGATGTTCCAGGCCCCTGATCATCCTCGTAGCCCTGTGCTGGACTCTCTCCAGCAGCTCCACATCCCTCTTGAACTGGGGTACATACAGGATGTACATACAGAAAACACACATTTATAAGAACTACATACTGTCCTGCAAATTGTCTGTATTTTTCAAGTACATGTTCACAAACACTGTCATACTTTGGATGTCCTCCTCTGGAATAGATACAAGTAGACAACCAGATCTTCAAAGGGCCCTGGTTCTGCTCTTGCAAAGAATGAAAAAGGCTTTAGACATCCATTGGTTGTAGAACCTAATTCTTTTCTCCGTGTGTTTGCCCAGTCAGACCTGGTTGACTGTTAGGAACTTGCCTAGCACCCAGCTCTGTGACAGAAAATATTGACTATTGAGCAATAAGGTCATTACAGCTGAGTGCAGATACATGTATTGCAAATAACAGTGATGATAAAATACATTTCCCAAGGAGCTGATGGATGGAACAAAAGTATTAGAAAATACTACTTCCTGTTAATCAGAGACTATGGTATTTTAGAAGGCACATTGTCTACATCCAAGTTTTCAGGAGCCAAATTTGCTGCTTGATGTACAGAATGTGCAAGAGTGCGTGATGCCTTGCCTGCCCTGTTGTCATGGGACACAGCTGAAGAAACAAGAGACTGGACAGCAAGCCCAGAGACAATAAGTCTTGCCAGAAAATGAATTAAGAAAGGCTCAAGAAACCAAAAAGACTGCAGTGACTATCTAGAAGCTGAAAGCATTCATGAATATCTGAAGTAGTAGCAGAATTTTTTAGCAGCAGCTAAATAGCTGCTATTTTGGAACTGTACATGCCAAGTGCCACAGAAGAATGAATAGTAGGATCATGGCCTTCCATCACATTCAGAAATTTTCAGAAAGTGCTCTGATTATTTATGAAAATAAACATTTGACAGAAGCAAATTAATAACTGCTTCGAAATAATACAAAATCCCACCTGAATTTGAGTTTATAAACAAAGTTTAGCTTTCCGAAGTCATTTCTTTCTAATATCCTAAAATATTTTTGATAGAACTCTTTTCCTGTAAAGTGAGTGGAATTAGTCCTTCAATCACCAGAGGAAATGAGATGCTTCAACTCCTGCTGAAGTAGATTTCTATCCCAAGAATCTGACTTCTGTTAGAATCCTGGAAAAGGAGTAGTCAGCATAGTTACTGAAGGGAGTAGAGGAACAGTGTCAAATTATGTGTTATAACCATGGGTCACAACCTTACAGACTCACGTGACTGGGACAATAACTGCTCAAAGTTTGGAAAATCTGGCAAATTTATCATTAAATTTAGTGAAAGATGAAAAAGCAGAAGAGAGCAACATTTTGGCAAAGGTAATGCATCTTGTTCATGCTGCAGAGATGTTAATTAGTGGTCAGGGGACTTAGAACCATGGAAATGCTGGTCATTTTTAAGGTGAATAGAACTGATGCCAGTCTGATGCCAGACAAGGAGGAAGGGAATTTGGGGGAAGTTATCATGATGTCCTGATGTATGAGAGTTGTGCAAGGAAGACAGATTTCTTTGTGTCACATGATAAACACCAAGGCATCTGAAAGGAACTTTGAACTTAGACTGCATCTCTTCTAGGCTAGAAGACTGAAGTCATTAGACTTTGGTCATTAGACCTTGTAGGTCCTGATTGCTCTGGTTAGGTTCACAGTGATCGTATCAGCAAGATCTACAAAAGTGCAAAGGGAATGCTCAGGAGAAAGATGGGTTTCTAAAACCACAGCCATAAACTATTTTCAATGAATGCGCAGCAGGTTTTCCATAAATCTCTTGGCATACGGAAATATCTGGTAGCCGTATTAGACACAATTCCCAAGTATAGTTGGCTATTCCACATATTTCTAATCTTTTTGCTAGGGCTACGGTAAGAGACAGTTGAAGTAGAGGATTTCAAAATTCCTCAGAAGCATTTGATGATTTCTCTCTGATCCACTGAGTAGTGAATGATATGAATATGTTCCCTTTACATTTGACAGACAAAAGGCTCGAAGAAGATGTCAGTAATTAATCAAGTCACTACCTGTGCAAGCATCCAGAAAACAGTGAGACAACATGCAAGTATTCTGTAAGTGCTGCTTGAGCAGGAAATGATCTTCCTCATTAAGGCTCATGGGGATTTTAACTAATCACTGCATACATCAAGTAAAGTCAAAGTGCCTTTCTTGGAGGGGTGAGGTTGAACTTTAACTTTTATGCTATTTGTCATATTCTGAATAGAGCCAGGCGTTGTTATGTTTATTTCTTCAAGCAAAATATGCCGGGGTTTTTTTCCTCTCATGAAACAAGAGCCCTGAAAGTTAGATGCAGAATACGGTCATCAGAGGAAGAACACAACGTGCTGTGAGTAACCACAAGTTACTGTGGATTGCAAATTGCATGTTGTTCAGGCTATAACAGTGAGAGGTACACAGAATGTCCTTGAAGAGGTAGACTCTCTCTATTTGCTTTTCTCTGAGAGGCAGAGGGTGTTTCCTTGGCACAAAAGAAGGAGGCATACTAAGGTTAATTCTCATTTTATCAAGACACACCTTTCTGGATGCCTATTTTATGGAATATGACTTTCTGAAGATTATTGTAGTGCTTGGGGAAAAAAAAATCTTCCAGAATTAATGAAGCAGTTATATGAAGAAGTATACATAAAATTTAAAAGTATTCTTTTATGGAAAGATTCATGACTTTCAGTAGCAACTAAACAATAATTTTTGGAGTTGTATGTGTTGTTTAGAGCATAAAAGGCCATAAAATCGAGCATTATCTCAGTATAAAGCCTCCTTTCAATAATATAAATATATAAATAAAGACAAATAAAAGAAAGGTGCAATAAAACAAAGAAAAAATTAAAAACTCTGTGGGAAAAATAGCCATGCAGGCAAAACTCACAGTGTCAAGAGAGTGTCTTGGCTCAAACAAGGACTTCAGAAGAACTGAGGTCACACAGTCCTTTCATTATTGTGCTATTGACATGCAAGGAGGCAAGAAGTACACTATCACAGGGTAATACAGAATTGTTCTCTATGCTATAACACCACTTTTTGCCTAATTTATTTTTTACTGATATTGTCCTATCTTAAATAGACCAATGTAAACATGAAAGGGGTCTGCCTAACTCCCTATGTGCTGTAATTGATGCTCTGGCTAGAATGATGTAGCCTCCTGAGGGAGACTACAAGTAAAAGATAACTTAGCTAAGAAACCCACTTTGATCAGATGTTCTATCTAGCAAAGCACTAGCACACAAAGAACCAGGAAAACTGATCTCAGGTGTTTGCTGGTATTTATACAGCTGTTCTAGCAAAATTCTAAATATTGTTTTACCTTCTGTATCTCCACTTCAATCTTAATCCATTCCAACTAGTGAAGCATATTTTTGTCATATAATGTTAATATAATCCTAAATAAACTAAGAACCTCCAGGTCTCTGAATTCAATCATAGATTTTGAAACTCTGTTTACCCATTTTTTGCAGTTCTGACCTAAATCTCTTTCCAGCTTTATTTCTCTGTTTTCTTATAGGCCTCCCTATAACTAAGTCAATCCCCTTCCTCCAAGGCTCTGTGTGCTCAAACCATCTCTATTTCAGCCTAATCTTCCAATTTTAATTCTTGACTCTATATCCTCCCATGGTCATTCCTGATAACTTCAGGTCCTATGCTGATGACCATTCTGATCCCTTAGAGGAATGTTCTCTCTCCTCATTGGACTTACTTGTTGGATTTTTGGCATAAATTTAATGTCAGCTAGGTTTAAAATCATCAGAGTTTCCATATTCCATCCATTCTCAAGCAGTATAGATTCACTCTCCAATCCATCAACCTGTTCTGTAAACCAAGTATCATCTCAAATTTAAATTTCTGTTTGGATCTTCCTTTTCACAATACTCCTAAAACTTGCAGATGCTTTCCACAGAACATCTAAGACTGCTCACATATAAAAGTTTAATTTCTTATCATAATTTTCATTTTATTTCTCAATTACTGTAACACAGTTTTATAAGCTCTTGACAAATACGATTTCCTCAGCAGCCACAAGATTGCTTCAGATATAATTTTCTTTCAGCCCATTACTTTGACCATGTTATTGCCCTCCTTTCATCCCTGTTCTGGTTCCCCTGCTCCCCAACGCATCACAGGAAAGACTTGACTACTCTTAAAGTCCTTGCGTGAGTTTACTGACTTATTAACTATCTTCTAATAATGATTACTGAGATGCTGAATCTCATCTCTTTTGAGTACATGATATCTACCTCAGACAGGTATTGTATTTTCTACTAGTCCTCCACAGGCTGATACAGGTCTTGCTCCTAGCCATCTAACTCATGCCAGTGAGCTAACTCCAGTGAGTGAGGACTACTCAGATTAACAAGGCTCAAAAAATTGAACCTGCAGTTCACAGAATTTGTTTAACATATTGATGCTGAATATTCCAAATGTTAATCACATTTAGGACCATTGTAAAGCACTGAACTAATGAGCTACGTTCCACTTCAAGTAACTAAAAATTTGCTTAAATAATCCTAACTACAACCTGCATTTTATGTCTACACTGGGAGGACGGGACCAAACTTTTCTCCGAGGTGGCCAGTGACAGGACAAGGGGTAATGGGTACAAGTTGAAACACAGGAAGTTCCATCCCCATATGAGGAAGAACTTCTTTACAGTGAGGATGACAGAGCCCTGGAAGAGGCTGCCCAGAGATGTTGTAGAGTCTCCTTCTCTGGAGATCTTCCAAACCTGCCTGGATGCCACCCTGTGCCACATGCTCTGGGTGTCCCTGCTGGAGCAGGGGGGTTGGACTAGATGTTCTCTAGAGGTCCCTTCCAACCTTAACAATTCGGTGATTCTGTGATTCAAATATTAAACTGAATAATTAACAATTTACTTTTTATTTAAATAACTCCTTGTTTTGACATCTTCCTGATGTCAAGAAAGTATCAAATTATCATATAATTAGCCTTTAAATTAGTAAATCAGTACATTATATCACTTTTACAACAGGTCCAATTCACCTAAACTACCAGAATATAATGTGTTAATGAACAGAAGCACAGGATGTGCTAAATATCTCATGTAATAGGACTTTATGACTGACTAGAGTAAGAGTATAAAAATAACACTCTTTAAATATACTTTATTTATATTTTTATAATAATGATAGTGTTTAGCATTAAAGATATTTTTTTCAACCCTTTCACACCTATATTCCACTTGAAGTACTATTTCTGAACCTCATAACAGGATTGACACTTTACAATTTACAATCATATTTTACTGTGAGTCTAGTGAACTAATTTACTAACAGCTTAATAATTAAATGTCATAAATAAAAAGAAAGCAACCTATTTATATGCCCTTTAAAAACAGAAACTCTTACAAATTATAATGGCATAGCAAATGAATATCAAAAATATTCTTGATGGTCCTTTCTTTAATCTAAACAGTATTTGTTTCATTCTGGCCTCGTTGCAGACATGCTTATTTTCTAGTTAGGTCTTAACAGAAGGTCTAGTCTATTACTGGATCAAACTCTGTCCTACTCTAAGGACCAAGACCAGCAACTAGAACAAGTGTTTTCATTAACAGATTAGTTAACAATTATACCTGTCTCTCTCTAATAAGATATGATCCTGAGAAGGATGCTGAAAAGTTCAGTTTGCTTTTTTCTATGAAGCAGCCTATCAAATGCCATCAACTTGTCTGTGTGCTCATCTCCCACTGTTAGCCAATTGGTTAATGTAATTATTTTTATGTTTTAAGATCTAGGTATATATTAAGAGCCTACATATTGCTAAGACTGGGTCCTTAAAAAGTAATCAACTAACAGTTGCTGAAATGTACACAGGGACAGTGAGAGGACTTCTCACTGAAGTGAGAGGAAGAGGTCACTTAACATAATAAATTTTGTTCTTTGAATGTACTGCCCCAAAGAGGACCCCACTTTGGGATTATTTTCTCTACCATACCAAATGTTAAATGTTAGATAGAATCTTTACATGTATTCCAATATTTCTGAGGAAAATGTAGGAAAAAAATCTACTTCCAAACTCCCTAAGCATTGCCAGATTCCACAAATATTTCAAGTAAATCTGAAGCGTTGGTGTAAATCTGCATAGACAACTAATTTGAGAAAAAGTTACTTCGGTAAGTAACCTCCTTTTTCTTATGACACTGCCTACACAGGTCTAATCAGTAAAAGAGCGGTAGCAGTACTTCTGATGATAAGGGCTGCGGCAGACTGCGAGCTAAACTATTCCTGTCCAAATATTGTATCTAATGTAATGTATCTAGTGTTGCTTGAGAATTTTTAAGTGCATTATTTACCTAATTGCCTCAATAAAAAATTTGTAAAATACCTTCAGATTAAATTTATCAGGTCATTAGTTTTTAACCAGAACCTAAAAGGGCTTAACATTTTTTTTTCTAGTAAAGAAAATGATCCAGTATCTGTCCAAAAGCTTACCAAGAGAACTGTTAAAAATAGGCAATACTAATATAGTCGAGAGTGTAGGAGAGAAGTGAGGGCATGTTAGGATTAATCGCCCTTATAAAAATACACACAGGACTGCAGTTTTGAGAGTTCCTTGTAGTTACTGTAACTACAGTAAGAATTTTCAGAGACAGAAGAAAGGTACTACCATGCACCTCCCAAAAGAGGCATGACCTTTTGAATGTCAGACATGCCATGTATGAGTGCAGGTGTACCTACCTGGGTATGCAACTACATGAAATCTTGTACGCTCTTTTGTCAAGTATAGTAAAAGACAGGCAGATTTAAATAAAAAAAAACCCACATATCTAAGGTTTAGAAGAAATCAAATCTTTTTTGATCTATCCAAGATCTGAATCTAGTTAAAAAGAGATATCTGAATTTAGTTTTTTAAAAAATGCAATAACCTATGAAGGGAATGGCATTATCTTTTGGCTCTTCAGGCTCCTACCTCACTTGCAGCTTGGCCATAAATTGTTGCCTACTGTGTCACCCATTGAAATTTTATTTCTCTTTTGCTTCTGTTTTCCACAGAAATGGAATACTGCTCTTCAAACTGCATCTTCTTCTGCTGTCCGCAGTTATGTATGTAGCAACACTTGAGATATACTTTGGTATCCCATTCATCCTTCAGCAGCTGCTCCAGAATCTCCTAAAAGTGCTGTGCCATCCCTGCCATCCTTGTGTAGATATTTTGACTACCTTGAGGCACCAGAAAGTTTAGACATAGGAGCAGGTGGATCCAAGTTGCTCTATGTTGTGCTCTGTATGACAACCTGTTTAACCTGTTTAACCTGTGCTCTGTTTAACAACCTCCAAAGGCCATTTCTTTGTCAGCCAAAAGCTAGAAGAACATACTAGAACCAAATGACTGCATGTTTTAATGTACAGCTGCTCTTAAAAACTAACTTCAGTTGAGTGCTGATGCTAACTGGTAAAGTATTCAGGCTCTCTGCTTTGATTTTTCAAAAAATCTAGATATGAAAGTAAGTAGTATTTTGTTTTTTAAAAAGACTAAAAATACTTACTTTTAAAAATATAAAAGCAAATAAAGAAAGAAATTACCTGGCAAGGCTTTTTCATTTTAATTGCTATAACATGGTATCTGTAACAGCAGAGTTCACAGGTCCATGACCCTCTTTCACTTATCCACTTTAACAGGCAAAGCTGATGTGTGTACCGTACCGACCCATCACAGCGGCAAGGATTTAACAATTCACCCTGGAAAGACAACACAGCAATGTTAATTTTAAAGGAAACTTCAAAATCACATGAGAACCCGACACCAAAATATTTAAAAGTCTGTAACCATGAGATAGTCTCAATGTCAATACATGAAATAATAAACACACGCTTTTTGTTGCAATAACATTCAGTAATTAAACTATTTTAAAAACACGTGAGTTCTCGTCACCACACCAAACCAGATGCCTATCCCTGCGGGTGTCTGTATGGATGTGAAACATGTGAAAGATCACCGTGGGTCAAAAAGCAGTGATGTTAGATCTTCCACACGCCTCGAGAAAACTGTTGGCAGCATTTTCCCTACAGTTATTCGTCACCACCGCTAAGGAAGGAGCGAGTGACATCACAGGGAACTGCGTCCTCTGAAGAAGGTTCAGTATTGTCCAGAGTTCGGTTAAAATAAGAGAACTAAACACATCCACTGATGCTGGGTTTCTGTGTGGCTTCAATCAGCTGTTCTCTTATTCTCTTGACTGGTTTGTTTGAGCTGAGAGAAATCACAACGTACAAGACGCTATCGACGGATCCATTGCTAGCACTGGGTCTAGTGAGGGCATGAGAGAGAACACACCTGGATGCGTTCGAAAACTTGCACCTTCCTCTGAAAGCACAGCAGAAGCCTGAGAGATCCGTGCTGCTTAAAGCCTCTGCGGGCAGACAGGGTGAGCGGGAGGGCAGGCAGACATCACCCCCTTTTGCGGGGGCTCCGCGCGCCCCGCACGCCCTAGGCGAGGAGCGGCCCCCGGGCAGGGGCGGCGGGAGCGGCTGCTGGGCGCGAGCGGCGCCGCCGAGCCCTGTCCCTGGTGCTGATCGCTCCTCCGCCGCCGCGGGGAGGAGGCGGGAGAGGGGCCCGGTGCGCGGCGCGGCCGCC